>VUQI01010596.1:19443-54712 GCA_015106735.1 Paratilapia polleni
AAAAAAAAAAAAAAAAAAAACATTTTAAATTAAATTATTAAAAAAAAAAAAAAAAAAAAAGTGTAAGCTCAAATCATGTAAACCAGATAGCCAAAAGCAGAAAAGTTTAACCACTTAGCCAAAAGCAATGTATAAACAGCTGAAACGGATAGCTAAAAGTAAAATTAGCTTAAAGTATTGGATCAAACAAATGGTTAGTTAAAACTAATAAAAAGCTAGTTCAAAGTAATAAATGATTGTAGCTACATAGCTACAGCAAAAATTGCTGAGAAAACTGAAAGATTAACTGTATTGCTAAAATTACAATATGTTTTACAAACAAAATTTAATAGATAAAAACATAAAATAATCAGCAAAAATGAAGAAGAAATTAAGCATCTGGACACAATGGAAAATTAGTTAATTATTTTGTTAAATTTGATGATACACAATTGAAACATCCAGGTCCTGCCTCCAAATCCTAGTATGAATGCAAAGTTTACCACACTGACCTAAACACTGACTGTTCAATAGCATGAAGATGAATTCTAACATTATCTGAAATAGTCTGAAACCAATTACAGGGTTTCAACACAAGGCACCCAGAGCACATCTGAAAAGCCTGTGAGGGTATTAAAAAGGTTGGAAATCACTGACAAAAAACAACCAAAGCTGCTTACTTGGTGAGGATGTTGACCAGGTCCTGTGTGCTACCTTGTTGCTCCCTCTCCCACTGTTCAAGTAGAGCAGTCAGCTCTGCCTTCGAGTCCACACTGGCAGATGCCGACGCCATAGCAAAGCCTGTGAGCATGGCACAAGACAATGCAGTTAATATCATGTCTGAATTAACCTCTCATGAGACATTTTTTTTGTTGGGCCCCTAGTGATCCATGCTATTTTTGTCAGTTTCACCATTTCCCCAGACACCTGAAAACCACACTGTATTTTAGAGTTAAAGACAAGGTGATTAATCAGCAGATTAATTCTAAATGTCATTTTTTAATTCAAAAATTCCCCAGATTCTGTGGTACCAGTGTCTCAAATGTGATTATTTACTAGTTTTAAGAATATTCTCTGATAGGAAATGCAACATCTCTTGGTTTTTGACTGCTGGTCATACAAAACAAGTGATTTGAAAACATTTTAACTTGGGCACCAGAAGAAAAACAAAGGGCATTTATTTCACCATTTCCTAAACTTAATACACTTGGAACAGTCAGTTATTAGAGAAAACTGTCAAATGTATTGATAAGGTCAAGTGTTGATGAAAGCCTTTCCATTTTTTTGATGACATAATATGACATTGCCTGAGGTTTTATATGTCTTAATTATTTGATGCAAAAATTGACGCAACTTTTCAACAAATGATTAACTAATGGCATAAATTTGAAGCCAGATTTCTGTTCAAAGCCAGGAAGAAGGGTGGAGGATCTGACATAGGTTGGGAATATACAGTACTGTGCAAAAGTCTTGAGCAATCCCTCATTTCTTTATATTTTGCTAGGAAAATGAGTAATGGCTGCAGCAATTTATTGAAACGTGCAAACATACATGAGAATACAGGATAAGGCAAAAACAGAGTTTGTACAATTCTAATGAGCTTGAAAGTCAATATTTGGTCTGACCACTTTTATTCTTCAACACAGCCTGAACTCTTGAGGTCCGGGGTCTGGGGAGGCCAGTCCATGACTGATAGTGTTCCATTATGTGTTTTTCTATCCAGGTGTGCTTTTACTGCATTGGCAGTGTGTTTGGGATCATTGTCATGCTGAAAAATAAAGCACTTGTCAATCGGATGCTTTCCAGATGGTACTGCATGGTGAATCAAAATCTGATGGTACTTTTCTGTGTTCGTAAATCAATTTTGACAAGATCTCCAACACCATTGACTGAATTGCAGCCCCAAACCATGACAGAGCCTCCACAGATGGCTGTAGACACTCCATAAGCGCTGTTGCCACTGATTTTCAGTCCAGTTTTTCAGATTTTTATTTATTTTTTTTTTTTTTTAGGCCTGCCACTTCTTTTAACCTCCACTTGTCCAGTTTTTTTTTTAGGACACACTGTACACCATGCTGAGATGTGGCATGTTTTTGGCTAATAGCTCTTTGGGAATCGCCTTGTTGGTAAAAAAAATAAAAAATTACCATTTTATGCCTGTCAAACTGTTATCTTTAGAATTTCTTCATAGATTTGACTAAAGAAATGGGAACAAATTATGTTTTTGTGACAGGCTGCTTGTAACACAGTGCCTAAAGATACAATATAAAACTGATGCTTTGCCAAGTTGTCTGTTATGTGTAGACAACTTAGATTAGATGCCTTTTTAAGCATGAATTATTCACAGGTCAGTTTTAAGTATCTTAACAAACAAACAAAACATTCCTCTGAAAATAGTCAGATACAAGGACTGCACTGAAAATGAGTGAAAAAGTAGCCAATGTCCAAAGAAAAACTTTGAAAGACCTTCAGAAAGCCTGGAGAACTATTACTAAAGACCACTTTGAAAATTACAAGAAAGTCTGGCTCCTTGGAAGCAGCATATAACGAAAAGGGGTGGCTCAAGACTTTTGCACAGTACTATATCTAACAAAATTGTAATTAAAGTGATTAACTAGACAAAAACGATACTGTGCGAACCTGCTTTAGGGGCCTTTAGAGTTCTGGGGCCCTTGGGCATTTGTCCCCTTTGCCCCCTTTCCCTAGTTAGTAATCCGGGATCACTTAAAGTATTAATTTCTATATTTATGCATTTTTACAGTTCTGTTCACTTAAAATCATAAAACGTTAACTAAAAAAAACACTGGGAGATTATCACAGGAAAACATGAGTGAAGTTTAGTTGGCAAGAGTCTGAAGGTTGTTTCGCTCAGGTCGGGAGAACAAAGAGCGAACAAGCTGATTCGCTCCGTTGCTTTTTCACAGCTGAGCGTGCAGCTGCAGCTGCACTCCGGGGACCGCTGCAACTGTCAAAGTTCTGTTCAAGTCGGTGCCTTTGCTAAAATAATAATGATAATCATCTTCTCTGTCCTTTGAAATAAATAATTTCAACTCAAACACTTTGCATGTTTTCCTACATTCACATAACCTTAACTGAAGAAGGCAACAGCAAACTCAGACACTGCCTGTTGCGATGTTTGGTTAGCTACACTGTTAAACAAGGAAGCTAATTTACATAGCTCGCTAAAGTCGCCAGTTTTCAGTTCCAGTACTACAGTTCACATTAAGCCCGAACTGTCTAGGCATGCCCAACTTACTGTATTAGATTCAAATCACACTTGGACCAACAAAACCTCCCTGCACATGTAACACAGCACTAAGGAACTAGCTAGAAGCATCACAGGTGAACATGGCTAGTTAGCTAGCATGCTAACTTTACCTTGTTGTTCCGCTCAGTTCTTGCTCGTTTTTCTCAGCTCCACCAAGACTTGCATCCACCTATATTAGTCCAGACTTAAATAACCGATGACTGATTATCAACACATCGATCACTGATTCATTGCCTAAGCTTAATTTGCTTTATTGTAGCCTTGTGTTGACGGTTTATTATCATTATGGCGAACACGTTCTGCACGTCATTTCACGAGCGACCGTCGACTACCAATGACGAAATCAACCACACCGCAAAACATTACGAAATTTTTAATCAGAGCGCTGAATTTTTGCAAATAAAGTATTACAAATATTTGTCTTACAAAATCATACAAGCCTAAAAAAATAGTGTTTCGACAACAGGAAATTGATTAGGTTCAAACACATATTGCTCAAATTAAAATGACACTGATTAAAAAAACAAAAACAAATAGTCCTATCAAATACCTGGCTTTACTGATAATGGGAGAAAAAAATCACTACTGCCACATGACAATGAAAAGACAAAGAGATTCAGTTAACACAGTATAATTAACAGTTTACATTGTGCCAGTAAGCATTGATTTTCCCACAGTGAATACATTAAAACTGCATGTAAAAATAAAAATATCATGGTTATCTTGCAGTCAAAAGTAAAATGATTTATATGCAGCATGCAAATTAAATAAGCTTTTTAAGTTCCACTAATCTGTGGGGTCATATTTGCCCATATGTCAGGTAACTCCCTTTTAAATCAACAAAACTGAACTGTAAGATGGTAAGTATGACATCTTTGAAAATCTAGTGGTTTAGAAAGGGAAGAATATACCCAGCTATTGCATTTACATTACAGTACAGCAACAGGTGGCGGGGTAGTTGTCTGCATCAACTTTGAACTCATTTCCATAAACAAAGTAAACGTGTGATTTTCCTTTCCAGGTGTATGTGACCTTGGTGACCGGGATCAACTCTATGGTTTGACGCTGCAGACAAAGAAAGTAAATATGAGCATGGTGCATGTTGCATGTTTAGACATGAAGTATTTTCATGTCTAAACAAAATATTCTTATATTCTATTAACATAAATACCTGCTGTAGAATGCGTGATGTCTGGGAGTACTTGCCCTGGTGATCACTGACAAGGCGCTGACAAGCACTCACCACTGAACTGTCAGGGAAGCTCATCAGTGGGTATACCTGCAATGGGTGATCATAGTAAACTGAAGTTAGGCACTGAGTCACTAATCTGTGTTTAAATTGTGTTGATTTGTTGATAGGTGGCTAAAGCAGGGTGAAAGTACTTTACAAGAGATTCAAATGCATACAGTTATAACCTCTGACAGGCTGATATAAAAACTGCATAGATAAAGCAGCATGTAAGCAACTAGTCCTCCATCATGGGCTCACAGGATGTGTTCAGCCACAGTGATTTCTTTGTGGTCACCATAGTTTTCATAGCTGTCATAGCCTAATACACAATAACTGTAGTTAGATGCAACACTTGTGTGAGATGTGCATACTGGGGGTATGCAGCAACATAGCATATTGCTTCCTCTTATGGTATGTTAACAATACATGCGTGCCAAATGTTGAATACAGTCATGTGAAAACGAAAGTTTTCACATGACTAAGTACACCCATGATTCAATAGCTTGTAGAATCACGTTTAGCAGCAATAACTTGAAGTAACTGATTTCTGTATGACTTTATCAGTGTCTCATATTGTTGTGGAGAAATTTTGGCCCACTCTTCTTTACAACATTGTTTCAGTTCATTGAAGTTTGCGGGCATTTGTTTACGTACAGCTCTCTTATGGTTCCAACACAGCATTTCATTTGGGTTGAAGTCTGGACTTTGGGCCATTGCAACATCTCTGTTCTTTTCTTTTTCACCCATTCTGTCGTAGATTTGCTGCTGTGCTTGGGATCATTGTCTTGTTGCATGACCCAATTTGGGCTAAGCTTTAGCTGTCAGACAGATGTCCTCACATTTGACTCTAGAATACTTTGGTATACAGAGGAGTTCATGGTCGACTCAGTGACTCCAAGGTGCCCAGGTCCTGTGGCTACAAAATCATCACCCCTCCACCACCATGCTTGAGAGTTGGTATGAGGTGTTTGTGCTGATACGCTGTGTTTGGTTTTTGCTAAACATGGCACTGTGCATTATGGTCAAACATCTCCACTCTGGTCTCATCTGTCCAAAGAACTTTGTTCCAGATGTCTTGTGGTTTGTTCAGATGCAACTGTACTGCCATGCTCTTTTTTTGTAAAAGAGCATGGCAACCCTTCCAAACAAGCCATACTACTTTTTCTAATTGTACTGTCATAAACTTTAACATTTTACATACTAACTGAGGCCTGTAGAGTCTGAGATGTAGCTCTTGGGTTTCTTGCCAGTTCTGAGCACTGCATGATCTGACCTTGGGGTGAATTTGCTGGGACGTCCACTCCTGGGAATATTGTGGTACTGTGTTAACAACGCTTGAATGCTCCAGACCAGCAAACTGCCAAAATGTCTGCTCTTATAGAGGGAGTCACACTTGCTGATGATCAGTTAATCAAGTGCAGTTGATTAGGAGATCCAAGCTGCTACTTGCCCTCTTAATTCCTATGCAAGCAGTAAGGGTGTACTTAGTTTTTCACAGAACTGCATAGTCCTTTTTCACATGACTGTATTTATGAAAACATGCAAAGTGCTTCTCTGCCAGTCTGACTTACTAAATAACCTCTTCATTAGTCCTTGTGAAGCTGCTTCTCAAATTAATAAAGTGAATGTGAACTGAAGTTAACTAACTTGTGGTGAAGAAGAAACTCAAAGAAGGGGAAATGGCAGTCAGCAGAAAAGAAGCAAATTAGCGAGTTAATTATTTAAACTGACACAATGTTTGAAGAAAAAAAATACCCAGAAGATTTTCTGTTACAAAAATATGATGATATATCCTAGATTATTTTCTTCCAGTGTACCGAGTATTATACTGAATCTATGGATATTAAAATCATTGTTGATTTTTACCATGTACTGAGTGTCTCTGAAGAGCTCCTTGCCAGACACCTTGCTAAAGTTTTCCACCCGAAGTCCGCTCAACTGTTCCACAACGTAGTCATCAGAGTTGTTAGTCCTGCAAGCATATACATATATAAGAAAGGAAATCCAGTCTAATTTTATAGCAGCTTTAAATTGTATGTGGATGAGTATGGAATTATATTTCTATCAAAAGTTACGCGTGAGAGAAAACATAATCACGAACAAATAATTTCATTTCATGGGCGCAGGTATTCATTGTCACTCGCACAATATATGGAAAGTCAATAGTGCCAAATATCGCCACTTTTTCAACCCGTTGGCTTTCCATACTTCTATGTGCCCGTATCTGCTGAGTTCTCCACGCGCGGGTTGTTAAATTTATGCGTGAGCAATTTAATTGTACGTGTGAATGCCTGCACCCCTGAAATGAAATTATTTGCTCATGATTATGTTTTATCTCGCGCGTATCTTTTGATAGAAATATAATTCCATAGATGAGATTCAGATTATTAAGAGACTATTGTGTTAACTAAGCAAGAAACTCTTAATTCTGAGGAATGTGCACCATTTCACAGTGAGCTTGATGTACACCAGGAGCTGTTGTTTTCCGTGGCATGTGTCACACTGCCTCGATCCTTGCCCATGACAGTAACTGCAACTGTAAAAGAATCGTGTTTAGAGACTATCAGTATGATTAAGGAAACAGCAAAATTTGCAGTGATTATATATAACCCTGTTTGATGCTTTATTAATTATTAGATGCTTTATTAATTATTATCCCTGTTTTAAAGCTATATTAGAAATCTAAGGGCGAAGCTTACTTTTCCCTCCCTCTGCCACTGCAGTGGCTGCAGCGATCATGTCTGTGACGATAACCAGATCCGTTGCACACCCAACAAACTTTCTGTCAGGAGCAAGAAAAAAAGGTAATCACATGATAAGATTCACCTGCCAAAAGTCATCAGTTAACTTTTTCTCCTCTGAAGCCAGTGCACAATACTCACATTACCAGCGCCGGCACAGTCTTTGCATGGTTTTCGGCCCATTCCCAAACAGTTATGGCAGGCCTGTGAATGAAATGGTTATCATGAGGAAAAATCTATAGAAATTATAGTTTTTGTTCTTGTTTAAAAGATGCTTTACCTTCATAGATGATGTGTAGGGAACTTTAATAGTTTGTTTGTTATCCAGAAAAAAATTGGGGGTTTTAGCAGGAACATCCCAAGGCCCTGGAGGTGGTTGGGCATAGGCATCCACTGGTTGACCTGGTACAAATAAAATGACATTAACCTCTAAATAGCTGACTGACACATGAAGTAATGGAGGAGTCTATTGACTAGTGAATCAGCAGAGTTTAAATCACTGTGATATATTGATGAGTAAATATATACCTTTGTATAGACTGTTCGACTGACACAAAATGCAGTTTAAAGATGTTGTTTTAGACTTCAGAGTAATTCACTTTTTTTTTTTTTTAACATTTTTAAACCAAACAAAATGTAAACTGATAGTAAGACTCTGTGTTAGTCACAGATTCTAAGCAGATTATGCAGAAAGTAACAGTAATGTACCGGTGTATGGCTCGTGACTCCACTCTGTAGATCTTGATTCAGTAAACGTTTCCAGGCGGTACTAAAAAAATAAAGAGAGGTGGAGAAAACCAACAATGTATAATCTTTTTGTTGGTTATTATTAATGGTTATATTAATTGCTCTGAATGTAAAAACATGACACTTCTGTTAACTGTCATTGTTGTAGATTTTTCAAAAACAGCCTGCTTCATCTTACCCTGTATGTATTGAATGCCTCCATGTTGGTGATCACACCATCCTTTGCTGGTGCAGAACTGTAGCAGCATTTGCTCTTGGCAAACAGGATTAAGGCGTCCCGGGCGGTATCTTCAGTTATAGATGGGATGCTGTCAGCAATAAAGGAAAGTGATCCAGTATGTCACATAGACTGATCATTTAATAGGAAGTAACAGTTCCTTAGCATAATCCTTAGCTATGATGTGGGAAAAAAATAGTTTGAGGCTTACCGCCATTGCGGTTGTTCTGGTGCAGGCTCAGGCTGCGGTGCTGGGTATGCAGGCATGGGAGGTGGCAAAAATCCACCTTAAAAACAACTGTTGTTTAGTTTAATTGAAAAGAAAGACAAAAAAGACAAAGGGGTGATTTCCCTGACATGGATGAAAACTAGTCCTAGACCATAAACTTTGTTCAGTGGAGATGTTCATTGTGTTTTTCTTTTAGCCTGGAACTAGGCTTAATCCATGTCTGGAAAACTTGCTGTTAGTATCCAGTTTTGATTGAAAATGTTGACCTGGACTATATTATATTGATTTGATTAATTTACAAAGATTTACAAAGACAAGGGCAACTTTTCGACATTGCAGCCAAATCCAACACCCCCACAAACTACAATCTCAGTAATAAGCATATGATTTATATATATTAGGTATACCTATAAAGTGGAGCATACAGTATACAGCATGTGTTTGGGAACCTTGTAAAATAGGTAAATAATGCAAATATTTGTAAAATCATATATTATTCTTACATGTTACTTCATCATCACAGGAGTTTTATTGTATTATTGTATACTGTCACATTATGCTGCTTTCCAAAATGACACATTTTATTTTATGACTACTGCATTCACTTCAGGCTTAGTAAGTTATCTCCTGTTATAGACTGAGTCACAACATTATCAAAGTAATTCTGAATCAAATGTCTAACAGCTGCAGCAGTAACACACATAAACCAACACCCATCTTTTATTTATTTAGCATATCAAAGCTGCAAATGCAACCCATCAATCATTCCAACAAGCTGGGTTGGATTTTGAGCGTGTTTTATTACTAAGCATCAAAGTGAGGAGACAATGTTAAAGGCAGGAGCGAACATGGTTAATTCAAAGTTACTTCTCCCAAACTTTGAAGTATGTTCCATGAGTTACTATGAGTTATCATGAGTTACTAAAGAGACATAATGGAAAAAAAGGGCGCATAAAAGGAAAAGTGATTTATATAAAACTAGGATAGGATACAAGTGTTAAATAAAACCTTTTTAAACAAAGGTGCTATCCAATAAAATGTAATTATTTAAATAATAATGTCAGCTATTATTAATACAATTTTATTTAAAAAATGTATTTATTATTGAACTCTTTGAGCCTCCATACAGCACCTTCACAGTGGCGACTAACAAGAGTACGTGCAGCATACTATACCTCCTCCCGCCACCGTTCCTTCATATCCAGGCATGCTGTCAAACATGCTGGCCGGTGGAGCGCTGGGGCCCTGAGACTCAGCTGCGGGTGGGGCGAACATTGCTGAAATAAACCAGAAGAACCAGTTCAAGCAGAGCCATAAGTACACTTTGAAATCCTATAAATCTTCTATCAATTGCTAACATTTTCACGAACCACAAACTGATCAAAGAAAAACCTGTAAAAAGACTCCGCTGTGCATCACTCGGTCTATTCAGAAATCTTGGGGCATTCCCAAGTTGCGCTTCTACTTCGCAACATCCCAAAACAGCGTAGGGTGCAGTGTGACTTACGCTGGCCCTCCATAATAGTCTCTATACTGAGATGTTTTAGTCGTACGAAGTACTTCAGTTAGTTGATCTCTTCTCCTTGAAACTTCCTTAAAACTCGCAGAACACTACACCCCCCACACACGCATACATTACAGTACACACGACGGCGCCAGGCACCTAAAACAACCCGTAAGTCGTGATGACGTCACCCCATACATCCGGAAGACTGTAATTATGACATTTATGACAACACTTTGCATCCATAAGTAGCAAAATAACAATAGAGTAGAAGATCTTACCGGATGTCCCCGCAGCTGCCGGTATATACCCGGGGTTGGCCATTCCATAATCTGTGCCTGGTTGGCTGTGAGTAACAAGAAACGAAAGTTAAACCAGTGAACAGAGGGGAAAATGCGAGCTGCTTTAAGTTTGGAGCAAAACATCGAATAACCTGCGATCCTTACCTCATTATAGGCTGACGCTCCATTTCAAAGCGTTTCACAAGCAGCTACGCGAGGAAAACTCACACCGTGCAAATCTTCAAATGCTGCCTAATCACGCACTGTCAGTATATCACAAGTCATCATGTGACAGAAAACAGATCATTTACCTTTTATCACAACACACCTCCCGTTTGTAGCAGCTTTACAACAGCCAGCTCCGGTTATCGCATTGAAAGAGGATCAAAAACCTTTCGGTATTCTCGATTTGGGAGCTGTGGTGAAGGACGCTTTAATGATCAATGCGCCCAAACAGTTTAGAGAAGTACGGAAAGCCCCCCCGCCCCCCAAAAAAGCAACCATCCGCTCAGGAAGTGCGCACCAGTCGTTTTGTGCGCACATAAAAAGTGCGTATGCTCAGCGCAAAGCCTCGGAGCACCACCGGAAGATATCAAAACACCTTGTGAATAATAACCACTACCAGATTCCAAATATGTCACTTAATTTGTTTTGAGAAGGAAGAAACCAGTTGCATCGTAAAGTAGCGTGCTGTCACCTTGATAGACTACAGCTCCCATAAGCCTTTGCAACGCTCACGGAAGTCCTTTTTCTTTCCTTCCGCCGTCGTTGAAGTCCCTTTTGGATTTACATCGGCGGGTGAGTTGGTTCAATCTCAATCAATCCGCTAAATTCAGCTCATTATTTACCCATCCTGATATGGTTCACAAATCATTGACATTTATTATATAGATACTGGCTAAAATTTACAGTTTTATCATGTCATATGTGTTTTAATTGAGAAAAGTGTTGCTAAAGAAACTTACCGGCTGGCAGCGCCATCGACGTGAAATGGGGCTGCAGTCTTCAGTACAGGCCTGTTGTACAATGTGTCTCACAGAAAAGCAGTGTGGAATAAATGTAATACGTGGCAGAGTACAAAATTAAACATGTATACCTGCGTTCTCATGTTTAATTGCAAACTCAGGTGAAATCTGTACAGTGGAGTAGCATGGTTAGCTAGCTAAACATTGACACCACCGTAGGCGCTAGCTAACGTTGGTCTACACGTTTGCTTGGAGGCTCACTGTTCGGAACAGCAGATACTCCGAGACATAAACGCTGTGCTTAACTTTGTTTCAGCCAATTCTTAGCAGATGTGCACACCTGGTATTTGAAGACGAAAATAAAAGACGCACGATGGAGGCTAGTGCAACAACACTGAAGCTGACGTGCTGGGTCTGTACTAAACTTGTCTTTTTAACTGTTTGTTCTCAGTCATCATGGCAGCCCTTAGGCCCCTCACTAAGCCCAAGATTGTCAAAAAGCGAACCAAGAAGTTCATTCGCCATCAGTCTGACAGATATGTCAAGATTGCGGTAAGTTTGATGTAAAATATGCCCATTCGTTTTGGACGTTTACCTGCAAGGCCTAACTAGATCCAGTGAGTTATAATACATGCACTTTTTTCCCCACATTTCCCCACAGAAAAACTGGCGTAAGCCCAGAGGTATTGACAACAGGGTACGTAGGAGGTTCAAGGGCCAGATGCTGATGCCCAACATCGGTTATGGTAGCAACAGGAAGACCAAGTTCATGCTGCCAACTGGTTTCAAGAAGTTCCTGGTGCACAATGTCAAGGAGCTCGAGGTCCTGATGATGAGCAACAAGTAAGTTATGAATGCTTGTACCTGTAGATTGGAAGTAAATCTAGACTACTCTGCTGCCTTAGAAGTAGAGAGCGTGGTGCACCAAATTAATTTCGTTATGGAATTATAACCCCCAGCCCCAGTGTTTTCTAATTATCATGCTTGTCTTGCAGTATTACCTTTTGCAAAAGGGTCTTTCAAATTATAAGCAATTACTACGATCAGATTTCTGTAAACACAAGAATAGATACAGAGAGACATTAGACTAGTGTTTTGAGTGTTTCTACTTAGGTAGCTATTTGCTGTGTATATTGGAGGATTTTCTGGGTTTGTCCTGGCTCAGGGTAAGCCTTGTAAGGGGGTGATTGTGCATGCATCAGTCCATATACAGTAAAGGAAATTAATTTTATTGAGCAGATGTCTATGCATTTTGGTGGTATTTCTGGACATTTGGCAAACACAAGGTGCTGTTATAGTGAAACCCCAATAAACAGAACTTATTGAAAAACAATGTTACTACAGTGCTGGTGATTTTTCTTTGAACTCTGTGCATAGAAGATGTGCACTTCACATATTTATAAGTTCTGGATGCACTGACCAGTTTACTGATGTGGGATGCTTGGCATTCTCAATATTTCCTGGTAGGGACATTTTTCTGGAGAAGGTTGGTGCTGCTGTTTACAAAAGGTACTTTAGTAGTACCTCTTTAAGAGTTTTTTTTTTATTTTCTTCTTCTTCTTTTTTTTTTGCCTATAAAATTTTTGGCCTTCCACCAAAGGAAAATCATGGGGACTGTAATTTTTAAGAAGTGGGGTTTAATTTACTCAAGCTTAAAATACATTTTTTTTATGAAATGGACAAAAAGGAAGATAATGCGCAGGCTACTGCTAAGTTAGGTTTCAGACTCGTTGCCTTAGCTTTATGTGGACCAATCATTCCTATGTGCATAGTCACCAACCAGAGGCTTATTTTTAGCCAGAAAAACACAGCTTTTACCTCCAATATATTGAAGTGGTGACAGACACTTGTCACAGGTCTCAAATGTCAGCAAATGAGACCACACACAGTTTGAATTCATAAGGCTAAAAATATCAGTATAACAGCCCAGCAGTCTGATGGGAATAATAACCGCAAATGTGGATGTCATTATAAAAGAAGGATCTTGTATGAGGAAGTTCATTATTGTTGTTGTAACTCAACAAAAGTTGAATTCCCAACAATCCGTTAATATAAATCTTGTTCTCAAAGTTTATCAGGTCACTCTTTCAAAGCAGAGTGGAGGTTTCAGTGTTACTCGTGACTAAATTGTTTCGTTATAACAGAAACAATTTAGTCTGTCTGAACTTAAGGCTACAGTAAAGCAACTCAACCAGAGAGACTTGAATTCATCTGTTTTGAGAGTATTTTTAGTAACTGGATAATAGAGTTCAGCAGCAGATGGGAGGGGTACTGGATATCTGGCAGTTAATTTGATTCAGAAGGTATATAATGGACCCCCTACAGCAGCTCGTGCTAAAAACCCTGATAGCGCTCAGACTGCTTGCTGCAGGAGGACGTAGACCCCAGTTTCTTACCTGTGTCTAAACTGATATTTTTAAGGAAGTAATGTAGGGGAATGACAGAGACAAGCTTTAAAAGTGAAATGAACTTTTCACTGTTATCTCTTGAGGGCAAATTTTATGGTCTGTGGCTTATTCACTTCTCTTTTTTTAAAAATAATTTATTTTGTGAGCCAGGTGCAGGCATGAATCCATGGAGATGCTAGTTTGGCCAATGAAGATGTTTGCCTGCTTCACTGTGAGCTAAATCTAATCAGCACAAGCTGAGCTGAAATTTTTTTTAAATCCATTAAGCCCTACATAAAGGGACATCAGTTTTGCTTGTTTCCCTTCAAATTGAACATGTTTATTAATGTTTATCTATGTTATTCAACTTATGGATAATTTCTAGACCTGCATAAATGTGCATTATGGGAGGCTACAAATCAGAGACTTGTATTTGACAGTGCCCTGTGAAGCAGAACGTATTAGCTGTAACAGAAGTTTTTATAATGTGCAGAGAAAAGCACCAGTAGACGCTGGCTCTAACACAAGTGTGCTACTTAATGTGAGGAGATTTTTTTTATAATGTCCACATATGCCCTGCTACTTCGATACAGGTGATTTTCCATCCTTGTTGTGCCACTTTGATTAGCTAATTTCAAACTGTATTTTACAAAAAAACAGCTTTGTTTTGTCATTGCTCAGTTTAAAGTGTTCCTCCACAGTGTATTTCTTTTGTGTTTGGTCTTTCCTTTACAGGTCAAGGTGAAATAAAGTATTATGTTTATTGCTGTGAATGAGAGGGATGTTAGCCTCCCACGTTGAGATAACATTTCCACATTTTAGCAATGCATTGTTTTGTTTTTTTTAATATAAATCTAGTGGAAAAATGTGGTGAGGCATGTTTGTCTTCTTTCAAACCCTAACCTACAAAAAAATCAAATGCCAAAAAAATAAATCCAAATATCTACCCAGCAAACCGAGTAGTCAGATATTTGGTTCCAGTCACACTCCACTGCATTTGTTGTTGTTTATTGAGATTAACTCCCTGCACTGGCATGTAGCATGTATTACAATTTAGTGTGTCCATGTTAATCCTATACATAAACATTGGAGTTAGCTGTATATTTAAAGAGATGTACAGTGCCAAAGGTCAGAAACTAACAGATAAACTGCTGTTTAGTTTTTGTGTGTTTTGCTCACTTGCTGTAGATTTATGATATGGCTTTTAGAGGGTCATCTTTGCCAGACAGTGGACTGTATCCTGACATTTGACTTTTTGACATCTGGCAAGCACTCCATAAATTTGTGCTTGTTCAAAGTGGGATAAAGGGTTGAAATACTAAACTTTTCGTAATTTTAAACTTGGTATGAGTATCAACCAAGAATTTCACAAGAGATGTATCCCACTTGCTGACATTTCAGTGAAGACATCTTGTCATTAACTGGATGTGGTTCTCTCTGTCTTTGTAGGACTCACTGTGCTGAGATTGCCCACAACGTGTCCTCCAAGAACAGGAAGCTGATCGTGGAGAGGGCAGCTCAGCTGGCGATCAAGGTCACGAACCCCAACGCCAGGCTCAGGAGTGAGGAGAACGAATAAACTGGTTATTCACAATAAACACTTTAAAATCGAAAATGGCTCCTTGATCTTTTTTCTTTGCTTTTTCTTTTTCTTTTTTTTCCTTTTTTTTTTTTGCACTTCATTGCCTGTCTTGCTGAGCTCTTGCTCAGGTCAGGAAAGACTTAATTGAATGTGTGAAACAGATTTCAAGCGTTAAACTTGAAACCCTATTATAAAGATGAAAATTGACACCAAGATTTTGGATTAATGATTTGTCCACGAAGTCAGTGAAAAAACTTAAATTTGGGGGCTTTTGGTGACGTACTTTTATAAGATATAAACAAGTTTATGTCTGACTTTTAAAGTAGTAATCACTGGTGGTGGGACATTTAATTTTAGAGATGAGCCATTGTTGCACAGGCATAGAAATGGTAAGAAATACTTGCATGAGTTAGAGAGCTGGTTGTACTGTCCCTTGGGTACATCAAATTATTGCCCACCTTCTTCCCGATGACTGGAACAGAACAAAAAGGGCACAATGCGTGAGCAGTGACCTGTATTTTAAACGGAGGTGGTCACAACTTCTTTATAACTACTCTTCTTACAAAGTGTGATCCAGACATATTTAGTGCTACGTTTACATTTTAAAGCCTACTGCTCTCTAAACATTCTGCGCTTTATTTTTTTTCGTTTAGCCACATAAACCACAAAAAATTACAAATGTGACCTTTAAGAAGTTATTACAACTATAGCTGAGGAAAATTGGACAGGTGGAGTCTTACATTAAATTGGCTACAGATTCAAATAATGTTAGTGTGTGTACAAGTAATTGAACCAGAAGCTCAGAATTCAGATGGTTGTGCCCACTCTGTTTCAGCCTGTTTTTTTTTTGTTTTTTTAACGCTTTGCTCTGTATGATGTCATGGAGAAATCCTGGCTGTGAGCACAGATGCCCTGCCCATCTGCTGTTCAAACCTTCTGTTTCCAATGGGCAGCCAATCATGGGAAAGTTGGCTTAAATGGCTTGTTTCAGATGGTGGATGAGCTGAAGCCCAATATAAGTAAGGATTACTTAAAATTGTGCAAAGAATTAAATATATATCCCTTTTGATGAAATGTTGTTAAGCTCTATTTTCAAATAACCTGAACATATGTCAGTGTAGTTCAGATGGAATGAAATGGTACCCTAAACATTTTGTATTGCTCTTCAGTTTCATGGAGAGTTTTACTTGTAATGGAGTAGGCTCCCCTGGATTTGTATTACGTTTATGTCAGTAAAAGGAGCACACATCATTTGTGAAAAACGCCCCAGGCAGTTCTTAACAAGGCTTTCTGTAAAGATTCACGTGTGTTGCCTAATCCAAAATATGATTGATGACAGTATCTCTCACTAAATGCTCTCTCAGCCATAAAGGACATTTCTCAAATGTTTTTTTTTGTTTCAAGCTGAGCCTTCTGTATATGGAGGTTATAATAGGGTGGGCCAAGAATTATTAACGGACTTGTATGAGGTGACTGATTTTTGGACTGTGAGCATAGAGTCAGTTTGGCATTATGGATGAACATGTTCAGACAAATCCTCTGCAGACAAACTCATGTAATTGCTTAAGTTGTATCAATAAAGCAAAGACAGTGCAATCAAAAGCCCTTGCATGAACTGGCCTGCTCAGATTGTGTTCTTCTTTATGATGTTGAGAGCCGGTTCCCTGCAGAGAAAGTTTCCATTGCATTCTGGCAGACAAGCTGTGCCCCACAGCCCTGAGCCCTCTGCCATCTGTTCCTGTAAAACTGACATTGCCAGAGAAGCAAAAACATAACATTTATTTGGCCGGTCAGCTTGTGGCTGTTAGGATGTGGAAGTAAGTTACCAATGATGGTTGGGAAAAACAGGCACAGTGTTGGATCTGAGTCTTTCCTCTTTTCAAAACCATCACCTGTTTGTGGAGTGGCCTGGAAGACTCACCTGAGAGGACTGGATGTTCTCCAGAGAGAGAGGAGAACATGAGAACAGCAGGGCAGGCAGAGACTGCAATGTCTGAGAGATAGAGTGTCAGGAAGAGGACAGAATCCATTTTTTCCTTTTCACTGGTCAGAAAATGAACATGTCAGCAAGGGTCGCATTTGGAAAAGGGCGCCTCACTTCCAAACAGCTCTTCTTTGCCTTTCCTCAGACAGATTCCCTGAGGAAAGGCAACCGGTCTGCAGGAGGAAAGAGAAGGATGTTCTCCTTTTCTCTCAGATGTCGACTGGGTATCATCAGAGGGAGGACAAAAGGTAAACCTACAAGAAAGCTTTGATATTTAACACAGATTTAATATTTAACAAGACCTACAAGACTTATAGTGTATCCAGAGTTTTCTTATGTACTCTACACAAAATAACTCAACTTACTCAAGTTTATCTCTGTATTTATCCATCAGCATTCTTTAATTTATGTATATTATCTCAAGTAATTTAAAAATTGTGTGATGCAGGCCTGTTAAACATGAATGTGTAAGTATGCTGGAGGCCTGTTAAACTGAACATTTGCTTGAAGAAAATCTTGGCTGTTCAGTCTTAGAGGTGAACAGGAACACAGGAGTGTGATGTGTGGGACATGCATTTCCTCTGGCTCATGTTTTTTCCCCTCACTGATATGTGCTGGCTGACAAGCGAATTAGTCATTTTGCTCCTCACACTTGCACTTGCAACTGAAGCTGATCTCCATAAGATGGCAGTGTGGTCAGTTTGATTGATGTTGAGGTTGAGATTCAGGCCTCCTGTCAAGAATATGTTAATGTAAAGTAAATGTAGAGGTTAGGTCAGAAGGGTTACTCTACAGTGCTAAATAGTGAAAATGGTCACAAATAATTGTTTATTGAGATTCTAAAATATTTTGCACGTTTTTCTATACCTTTTTTATGTTGACTATCCCCAAGCCTCTGTTCTTATTCCAAGGTCACAGCTAAAATTGCAATTCTTAAACTGATCAATACCTTGTTATTCATGCTACATCAATTATGTTGATTTCTAATCTAGAGGAATTGTAAAAGAGTCCATTTTTATAACATTGCCAGTCTGTTCCCAGAGGTTTTTATTAGTCCAACACACTGCTCCATCTCCTGATTCTCTTTATTCTGTTGGAAATTAATTAGTCTCGCTCTGAAAGACTACGCTCGCTCACACTGTAAATGGGGTATTAAGGACAAAAGTCTCAGAGGAAATTATCTACACCGAAGAGTATTGTGTCCACTGGAACAGCTGACTAATTAGGCTCCATGCAACAGAGGATAGAAACATGTTCGTTTGTAATCACTTTACACATCTGGACAAAAGGCCACTGTAGAACAGAGGGTCTATTTTTTCCCCTGTATTTTGGTTTTACTATGTGGTTTTTGTTTGTGTTGTACCCTTTTTTTTCTTTTTATTTTTTTAGATCTGACAAATGATGACAAAAAACGGGTTAGAACCAAAAACAGAGGCAGATGCGGTTTAGAGGGGCTGCCAGTCAGGCTGAAGGAGGGGTTTGTTTTGATGGTGGTTGCAGTGCGGGTCAGGAAGTGGTAGGCGTCGAGGCTTCTGTGCATGACAAATGGTCAAACAGGTGCAGTGATGGGCCCTCTGTGTTTGGGTGGACAGCTCTGAAGGATTAGCAAAGGGTCCTTTAACCCTCTAGGGGAAGCATGAGTTGTCAGGCCTCAGATGAAATGCATTTGATTTTCATAAAGTTGCACAGAGTTAAAGTGTTTCTATTTTCCTTCTGTCTGTACATATTTCAATTATTATCACGATTGCAGATAGAATCTCTCACCTGTGCTTGACAACTGCATAATATTTAGAAACAGCTTCAACTGCTAGATGTACAGGCAGCTGTTCTGCACAGGAATTTAGCATATGCTTTTGCCAATATCTTATGTGTCAGTGTGTGTGTGTGCGTGAGAGAAAGAGAGAGAAGATGAGAGCACTGTGTAGATAAAAGCTCTGTAAAATGGTTTTGTCTCCATGTGAGAAAAACGTGACACTGTTTGACAATGAATGTGCAGGTGGTGTTAATTGTTCCGAGAGTTGAGTGTGTGGGGTGTGTGCAGTTTTGTCATGTCTAATCTCAGTGTGTGTACTATATGTGTGTGCTGAGGATGTGTTTGAGTTGGTGGGAAGTGGATAAAGAGTCTGTGTGTGTGTGTGTGTGTGTGTGTGTGTGTGTGTGTGTGCAGGGGGGAGGGAGTGACTATCGTGTGTGCCTGCTTCACTGAACCCCTCTGGCAGAGAGAGAGGGAGAGAGAGAGAGCAAACACTCTAGCTCTGTATGAGAGAGCTGTGTGTGAGCTCATGTGAGTGTATGAACAGGGCATGATAAATCCTCTGGAAAAAAGACGAGCGGTTAGTAAGAATAGCTCAAAAAGGGGGACCACAGCGAAATGGCAAGAAAAGGACACGAACCATTTCTCTCCCTGCTTTGGATTTTATAGATGGAACAGAGCTTGGCAGATAGTAGTTTTAGATATATGTGAGCATTGAAATAATCGTCTTGGAAGGTAGTGAGGATCAGAATTTGCCCTCTGGAGCTCCAGACTCTACTGGATAGTGTCAAGATTTAAGGACATGTTGGACTTGGAGCACAAGAATGAAGAAACAAAGATGTATTATCTAAGCAGCTGAGACCTGGTCTCTTGGGTCGCCTACTTTTACCACAGCTCTCTGCCCACTACTAAAGATCAGCAAGGTTACTTCCAGAGGGGGGGGGGGTTCTGCTGATTTAACTACAGCCATGCTGTGTGGTCTGAGGAGAGACACCAAGAACAGCATTGGTAAGATGACCACATTTTGATATTTAGAGTCAAGGGGCATAGCTTGTGTGTAGTCAGAGCATTTAAGGCAGCAGGAGGTCACTTCTGAAAGGCGGCTATGTCCCTGCAGTCTTAAATCTGTGCAGCCTACATGCAAATGAATTTGATGGTGGAATCATTACAATGCATGCAATATAGCAGTGATAGATTGTGAGAGATTCAAATGTCAGTGGACATGACCACCAGCTCTGCATATCATCCTGCCATGCGTAATTGGGGCAGATATAGCAGCATAAACTGGGTCTGGAAGGGCCCAGTTTATAAATAAAGTTTCACCTCTGAAAATAGCAATATGATTTCACTGTCATTGTCAGCACCGCCCCCATATTTAACCTACATTTTGGGATGGCAAAAAGTGCCCTGAATTAAATCTGAAGTTAATTAACTCACCACACATTTATATGGGAAGAATCTTATTTGTAGTCACCAGGTACATCAGATGCAGCAGTGGTCATATCCTTGGAAAAAAAGAATTTCCTCTACAGAGAAACAGAGGTGAGAGTTTTCATAGTCGTGGCTGTCTAATATCAGCATCATCCCAATCTTAATGCTGGCTCTGAGGGTGAGTGATGGTTTTTCAAAGCTGGAGGAGGATGCCTGGAGGATGGTTTGATGGTACAGTAGCATTCAGTCACGTGCAGTGTGTTGGGTCTGTGTAACCCAGAGCCAATGTTGCCTTTTGACAGCAATGACAGCTGTTGGACTGTCAGGGCCCCCAGGAGTCCGTGTGGTTATGAGGCTTTTGCCTTGCCTAATGTGTTTGTGATGTGTCACTCACTTGTGTGTGTGTTTGTTTGTGCCTCACAGCTACTGGACACGGGATTTGTGCAGGGCTGTGGGGTAAATGAATGACGGCGTGTATATTCTGTGAATCGCCATACCATGCAAGATGGATATTTGTCTAGTTAAGGTTTGACTCATTCAGCTGTGTCCACGTGAAGGCTGAATTTTCTTCTTGTATCCCATGGCTGCCTCAAGGTTTCAGGTCAGTGAAGGTATGACAAAGGAACTATGCCTCTCAGCTGTCCAAAAGCTTCAGCTTCAGTTGGACAGATGTGGTGACTCGATGTGGACAGAGATAAAGCAATGGGTTTGATGCCCTTCAAGCACTCCAGTCTTTACAAATCAGCACAGATAACAAAAAGACGTGACAGACTAACTGAAATGGCATTTTTCATGTCAAACCAATATACTGTCAGTAGATCATTTCTTCTTTCATTTCTGACCTCCAGAGCAAATGACAGTGGATCATACTTTAGTCTTTATATTTTCATAGGCACCCAGCATACATTACATATGTGTAGTGCAACAGGAAAAAATGGTTTTTGTCCATTATTATTCTCTCTCTTACTTATATTTAGTAGATAGTCATGTTTGGGGGATAGACAAATTCAAATAATGTAATAGTTTCTGGGCAGCACGGTGGTGCGGTGGTTAGCACTGTTGCCTCACAGCAAGAAGGTCCTGAGTTAGAATTCACCATCTGGCCAGGGCCTTTCTGTGTAGAGTATGCATGTTTTCCCTGTGTTTGCGTGGGTTCTCTCCGGGTACTCCGGCTTCCTCCCACAGTCCAAAGACATGCAGTTAGTGGGATTAGTTTAATTGGTAATTCTAAATTGGCCGTAGGTGTGAATGTGAGCGTGAATGGTTGTCTTTCTGTGTTAGCTCTGCGACAGACTGGCAACCTGTCCAGGATGTACCCCGCCTCTCGCCCTATGGCAGCTGGGATGGGCTCCAGCCCCTACCTGCGACCCTGAATAGGATAAGCGGAAGAAAATGGATGGATGGATGGATTGATGACAATAGTTTCCGTGACTCCTGAAGAGGGCTACAACTTGCCTTTTCGATATTAAAAGCATCCATAATTAGCTTTTAGCAGCAGCTGCTGTTTGCAGTGTGTTTATGGATGTAAAGAAAAATGTGGCTTCATTACAATTTATACTAAGGAAAGCTTACATTTATGAAGATTCCCCCACAAGCTCTGGAATACCATGGTTTACCTTTTCAATCATGTCTAGACAGATTTATGGACATTTGTTCAGAATTATTATGGCACTCTCACAAAGTGTAAATCACACTGAATCTAAAAACATGTGTACCACATAGCACCTTAGTTTCCTTCATGAGTTCTGTGGCTGTGTGTTTCCAAATCTATGTACCAATCTAAAATACCTAACCTCACTGTCCAGCAGTTTGAAAATCTTATGCAGTTAATGTAATAGGACTGATTCTTACCAGTGTCTCCACAGTGCAGTATTAATGCAGTCATTGCAGACTCTTGCTTGCGAGGACTTCAATTTGATGCATGTCATGAAAAGCAGCCACATTCTCCATCCACTCTTTAAGTGTGGACCTAGCACAGCTATTTTTCAAGTTTGTAATGTGATGTTCAATCACTGTGCTGGACAGCTGAAAAGGTAATCCGCAGTGGACAGGATTAGAGAAGTGCCAAGTCAGTTTCATCATCACTGTGACTGCTGACATGGATGCATGGCTGCTTTCAGGTTCAGATGGCTGGGCAGCCAGTGGCTCTGCTAATCTGAGGACAGCCCAGTGCTGAGTCAAAAATGGGTCCCACTGTGGGTTAAGAATAAAAATTAACTTGCTCTGCAGAGCACATTCCTTAGCTTTCTGTAACAGCTGCTATAAATGACATGAAAATGATCATTTCCTCTCCATGCACGAACAGACCATTTACTGCATGCTGTTCTTTCAAGAAAATCCCCGCGCTTTAGTAGCTGCATACATCAAGCTTGCTGCAAATGTATTCTTGTGTTGAATTAATGGTTTTCAAGGGTCTATGCTGTCGATAGAGGCTAGCTATTTTAAATCCTTGACCCTTTAATATAATTGTTGGGGAAACAAAATGGTCCTGAGTTTGATGCAATCATTCTAGTTCAGATAATGCCTGGCAGATGTGTTTTTTCCTGTACTGTTTCCCATACAAAAGCTCCCACATCACAGAGGGTGAAGTTCAAAGCTCTAAACTGTGGGTTGCTGTCACAATGTGCAATGGGGCAGTCGTTTTCATTTAGTCTTCTGCTGCAGCATTTCCCTACATATCCTATCACCACACTGTCTCCTCAGATGAAGGACCATACTCGAAGGGAAGCAAAGAGTCCGGGGCAACTGACCAATCACATTCATCCCGGAGGCGCAGCCTTTCAGGTACAATACACTCAAACCTGACGTTACATCATTTACTTTTGTCTGGTGTCTGATTCATGCTACTATGTTCAATTCACCTGGGTGCTCAAGAAGAGGAAGAGTCATGTCATGTTTGACAGAGAGTTTTGTTTGTGTGCATGTAGAGCCATTTGTATTCTGTTTTGCTTGATGTTGCACTGTTCTGAATGCTTAGATAAGGTAAAATATTTGCTTGTGCTGCGTACCTGTCATTGGTACTAAACCACACAGTGCAGACTTCACATAGAGTGATTTAACAGCGCAGCACAATGTGGACCACAAGACAATGAGTTCTCTGTTGACACATATAAGCACAAATCCATCAATTATTGTCAGACTCATTAGTCCAACTGGTGTCTTATTTCTTAAGAATGCATTGGATTTCTTTTTTGTAATCTTTGTGTAGAGTGGTTTTAATAATACCAATTTTATTCTCCTAATCCTCCTTCTGAACCCTTCACAAAGATTAACTGAGACAGAGAGATTTGAAGGAACAAGGAGAAGACGGGAAGCTGAGAAAATAAAGTACGAGGTCTTGTGTCAGAGAGCATTTCTGTGAAAGATTCAGGAAAAGAGTCTTTCGTTGCCCCGCAGACAGGGTGATTCTGTCAAGCAGAGGCTGACTGTGGATCTGTGCCTGCGTCTGTATCTGTCAGCAGAAGAGTATCGAGGAGTGACCACGGTGGACCTGATGAAAAGGGAAGGCAGCAGCCTTGGCCTCACCATCTCCGGAGGGTCTGATAAGGATGGCAAGCCCAGAGTGTCAAACCTACGGCCAGGTGGGCTAGCTGCCAGGTGAGATCTCTGCTCTGTGATGCATTTAAAACCTGGCAACCACACTAAGCTTTCCGGACCTATTATTCTGCCCCCACAAATGTGCACATGTTGCAAAGTTGCACCGTCTCACTAACTGCAGGACTGTAGGCAATGTGTTAGATCAGCTTGACCCAGAGCGATACCCCAACAGTATCAGTGTAACTGTGTGCATGAAATGATTAAAATGTTATTTTTTTTGTTTTTGATCAGGTCGTGCTTAAATTGCTGGTGATAACTCAGTGTAAGGGTTTTGTGAGCTTGCTTTTTGTGTTCAGAGATTACGATAGATAGAGCTAATTTTTCCGAGCTTCAACCACATGAAAAGAAAATTCAGAGGGAGACTCACATTTCATGATGATTAAGCAGCATGTGACTGTAGTGAAGCACTCACACACACACACACACACACACACACACACACACACACACACACACACACAGATTTGTAAGAATGACACAGCCCCTCTGAAAATGTCTTGGCCAAATATGCTGTCGCTCATCAAATCCGAGGAGGTTTTAAACACAGACACTGTGCTAATTCTTCCAAGCAGCTTGTTTTCCTACAGCTGAGTTCATGCTTGTGTGGAAGTGCTAGTTAATTTACTGGGTGGAGAGACAAACAGGCAGACAGGAGAGCGCCAGGCAAAGACATAGTGTGATGAGACCGGACCAGGCGACAGGCCGTTCGGCTCTGCCGGTTAAGACATCTCTCTTACTGCTGTCAGTGCTGATTGTCAGTAGCCTAAAGGTGAGAAGGGCAAGCAGGGCAGAACATCTATTTAATTAATTAGCTCTCTGATGAGCAGTGTGTTGACTCAGAATGTCATATGTCAGACACCATGTACAATCATCTCTGTCAGTGTGCGAAGAGGAGAGGCTTTCAGCCAGCCCACTCCAGCATCCAGTCTCCTTTCTGCACAGGTGGCTCGGTATGTTAGTTGACTTACTGCAGGTGCACGTCAGATCCAATTATCCTGACTGTTTTAACACAAACACAAAACCAACTATGATTATTCCTGTGAAGTGTATTTATCACTTACTCAAATAAAATTTTTTGTCTTTTTCACACAAAGGGATGATGCACTAAAAGCCACTCAGAGCCTTATTTCACCTTGCTGATTACAGGTAGCCTAGAGTAATGAGAGTGAGGGTTGTTGTGAGTTATAAATCCAAATCAATGAGTGGCTACAAAGCTCCCAAATGATTTTGATCATTCTCATTACGAAGCACAACCATCTCTTACATTAAAGGTGTTTGCAGTTGTAAAGCCCCTCATTGAGCGAGCCATGCCCACGGTATTAGGTGCCTGCTTTGCCCACTTAGTAACTGAATGTTGATCTTAATTGTCTGTCCGTGACTTTCCACAGGAGTGACCAGCTGAATGTAGGAGACTACATCAAGTCAGTGAATGGTATCAACCTGTCAAAGCTTCGGCATGATGAGATTATCAGCCTGCTGAAGAACATCGGGGAGCGAGTTGTGCTGGAGGTGGAGTACGAGCTGCCCCCATTTGGTAGGTGAGGTGTCTGACTGACAGTTTTAGTGGATATAAAAAGCCGTGTTAAGACATTTAGGAAAAGTGCTGTTAAATTATTAAACTAAATGCTTTTTATTTTTAAATGTGGAAAAATAGGGTATAGGTTGATAAATAAGCTTATTAGCACTTGCTTATGATATGTAAACCAGTTTCATTTAACTGTAAGGGGGCGCTGAGGGTCTGATAATTATGACTGCTTGATAGTCACAAAAAAGATAATGAAAAGTTGTAGAGGCATCAGCAGGAAGTGTTCTGCCTACATCTCTCTTCCCTCTCATCATTGGTTCTAACACACCTTAAATACTGCTGCGTTGTTTGGTCTGCAGCCAAAAAGTGGATAAAAAACAAGAGTTAAGGTTTTGGCATCCTCTTAACGAAACATATACATTTCATTTTCAAGTTCCCAAAAGGTAGGAAAATAATCATAATTGGTTAAAACAAGGACAAAAACCCCTGGACATCCAAATGATGTAGGTCATGTTGAGGCCACTGCATTGCCAGAGGGCTCAGCCCTCTCACTTCCACACTCATCTACACTGTGGCTTTTCTACACGTTTGCATCTAGATGTCCTGACAACTAAAAAAAAAAGCAAACCACCAAATCAGTGCTGAACAGCTGTTTAATCTTTATTTATACACCCGTGAAACACAGCTGCTCTGACCCAAGACATTTCTGTTGCCTCAAAAGAACAGTTATAACCTAAAACCTGTCAACTAAATCAGGCCCAGTTTTAAGATGAACATCTAGACAACTTTCAGCCTGAAAATCATCAAATCAATGCTTACTAGGTTTCTATGATCAAAGCCCTGACCTCAGAAACATAGCTGGTCCCTGGGCAATACACTGTGGCTGTAAATCAGCAGGTCAAACACATAAAGTTTTTATGGAACTCATTTTCTTAAATCAACATTTCAGATTATGCTAAAATCAAACTTTTGAGAAACCTTTTGTATTGCTGGTAATTATTTAATAATTTTGTGAATCTGTCAATTGCTCTTTACCCTTAGTCCAGACCCCCTCAGGAGTCATAACCAAAACCATAGAGGTGTGTTTACACAAGGAGGGAAACAGTTTTGGGTTTGTCATGAGAGGTAGGTGCCTGGAATAATTTGCTTTGTTTTTTTGTGCTTTGTCAGTCCTTTAGTACAAATGGTTTGCCACGGATTTGTGCGCTCTGATTCTCTTTTCTTCCTTTCTTTTTGTTTTTGGCCAGGAGGCTTCCATGAAGACTGGCGCAGGTCTCGTCCTCTGGTGGTGACCAGTGTCAGGCCCGGGGGTCCTGCTGATAGGTAAGGATAAGGACACCGCACATGGACAGGTGTCTGCTGGAAATAGCTTTTGTGTATGTAGGCTATATGTATTACAAGTGTAGCTATTCATGCTTCTTGTATGCATTTTATGTCTTGGGAATGCATGAATGAGCCTTTTCACATTATTGTATTATTATTGTATTGAGTGCACGCGTGCATGTTACTGTGCTGCATATATGCAGATGTGTATTTCTTAATAGATGTGTATTACTAATTAGCTATTGAAACATGTTATTCATGTGTAATTTGATTTTTAGATCTAGGAATAATGCATCTAGATGATTTAAAAACTGTATGTTATGTGCACATTACTCTTCTTTCTTCTGCATTACTATATACTCAGCCCACTGCATGAAACTGTGGCTGTGACACATGTAGAGTATGTTCCCTTCAAAGCAGAAAGGCCACTGCTCATCCCGAGGCTAATGTAACATTGCACTTTTTTCCTCATGAGAACTAAGAGCGGTAAAACACTGGAGCAAACATAATTCACCATCAAAGACTTTACAATTGTTTATCTTGTTTATCCTTCATCTCACCTGGGAGGAAACATTCATGTGGAACTGTGTAATCATCTACTGTGACTGGTGCTTGAATGCTTGTAAGAGCCTCTCATGCTGGTTGTCTATGTTTTATTTTCTTCTCTGTTTATCCTTCTGTGTTTCTCCAGAGAGGGCACTATTAAGGCTGGAGACCGAGTATTGAGCATAGACGGGATGCCTTTGAACAGGGAGAGGCACGCTGACGCTTTGACCATGTTAATGCAGAGCGGCCAGGAAGCTCTGTTCCTGATTGAGTATGACGTCTCTGTCATGGGTGAGCACACACACACACACACACAGGGAATATGTGGAGGCATATAGGGCAGCATTGCTCTGAGGGTAAATAATGTGGCCGTTTGGCTGCGTGGATGCGAGTGAGTGACGGCTCTGGAGACGCCACCAGGGGGGTCACACGGGCCCCAGAGCACACTAGGAGAGGGTACATGATTGTTTTATCAAAATGTGTGTCTGTCTTCTCCTAAACAGTGACAGCAAAAAATTAAAAGTATACTGCTTTTTTTTGCACCAGTTTTCTTTCTTTTTTTTAAACAAACTAAACAAAAGGCTGACATTTCATAGTATGTCCCTAAACCCTGGTGATGCTATATATTTAAGGAGACAAGATGACAAACTTTCAAAGCAGTGTATTTACCCTTTAACCCACCTTGTAAATATGAAAATCATCTTGCTCCTCACTGACTGATAGTATCAGTTTGTCCCAGTTATGTCCCTCTGCTATCCACTAACTGCAGTAGCCATGATAATCTGTTCACCTGCCAGCGATATCAAATGCTACCTGTCTCAAACTTTCTAAAATTCAGTGATTTGGTTCATTGACTAAAAATGGCAAGCAGTCTGTCTGTAACCTGGGAGTGCTTGTTGACACTAAGCTCTGTCTTGATGCTCAAGTAAAAAATGTTGTCCAGTCATGCTTCTTTCAGCTTAAAAAATTTTCCAGAATTAGATCATTCTCGCCTGCTACTGATTTACACAAGGTCATGCATGCTTTTATTTTTTTCCCACTTTGACTATTGTAATGCTCTTTATACCAACATAAGTCAGAGCTCACCTCACTGACTCCAGCTGATTCAGATCTCCTCTGCCTGGATTTTAACTGGCACCAAGAAATGTGAAGACATTACTGCAGTACTGGTAAATTTACACTGACTGCTTGTTAAATTTCTTATTGATTTTAAAATCTTACTAATGACATTTAAAACACTTAATGCCCTTGCTCCGAAGTATATCAAAGACTTGTTAACCCTTTTGTGCCTGGGCACTAACTTAAATTGGTGAATGGGGCTCTGCAGGCTATTCAGAGATCTCAGCCTGCTAACAAATGTGGTCGGGCCTTTCCAAACTGTGGAACAGAGTTCAGAATGGCGGCTTCTTTACTATCTTTTAAATCTTCTCAAAACATTTTTTATCGAAAAGTTTTCATGAATGTTTCATCAGCAAGTTTTTTTTTTCATTCCTCTCCTATATTTTCATTATTTGCCTTTTTATTTTCTTTTTATTTTTTCTTTTGTTTTGCTATTTTTAACTGTTTCTTGCATTTTTAATACATTATAGATTTCTTTCTATAAAGCACTTTGTAGCTTTGTTAAAAAAAACTGATATAAACAAAGTTTATTATTATTATTATTATTATTATTATTATTAGTAGTAGTAGTAGTAGTAGTAGTAGTAGTAGTAATAGTCCCATTTGGTGTGAATCTATGTGATTACTCTAATAGGAATATGCAAACACAAACTAACCTTGGCATGCTACTTTTTCACCCTTTTCTTAATGAATTAGAATTTATGCACTTGAGTCCAGTTTCTCAGTGAGGAATACAAGATGTTTATGTGTTTGTTTGTTTGTTCATTTATTCTTATTCAGGCACAAGATTCTGTGCTTTTATGAACTTCTCATCAAATGGAAATATTCTAGGTATCTTGGTCTCTGGGATTTGCAGCAAAATATAAAACCATTTATTATAATTATTAGCTTTTATCTTGTATGTGTTTTTACATGACACTTCTGTGATTTAACAGTGCATTTCTGTTGAGTTGGAGTGTTCATAATGACAGCTTACGAAAATAAGTGGAAGCAGCCAAGACCAAGATATCCTGACCTTTGATATGATTTCAAAAGCTCAAAAAATGCTGGATTCTACATTTCCCATAATGTCTTTCATTCTTGGTGACACCCCCAGTTTGTAATGGGTTTTAGTTTAGTCACCATAATTACACGACTTATTTTCTCAGACTTGCAAAAATGAAGCTTGTCCAAAGCCACAGAAAACATTATATGACTGTTTGTGCAGCCTGTGGAATTGTGTATACACTGACTTTAATGTGTTCTATAATGCTATTGCACCTTTAAGTGAATTATCGTTGGATTATAGTACAATGAATGTCACATATCACCGTTATTTCAAGCAGTTTGGACTTGTTTTATTAGGTTGGATTCATTTTGTTACATTAATGCTGTTATGAGGGGAAAAAAACACCACTATAAGTCAATGTGAGAACACAGACAAAATACAGTATTGTGCAAATGTCCTGAACTACCCCTCATTTCTTTATATTTTGCTTGGAAATGGGAAATATGTGCAGCATGCCTTTATTGAAAGATGTGCAAATAGGGTATATAAGGCAAAAACAGAGTTTGTACAGTTCCAACAAGCCTGAAAGTCAATATTTGGTATGACCACCCTTATTCTGGCACACAGCCTGAACTTTCTTAGGCAAACTTTTTTGTATTTTCTTTAAGTAGTCTTCAGGAATAGTTCTCCAAGCTTCTGGAAGGACATCCCAAAGCTCTTCTTTGGATGCTGACTGCCTCCTCTGTATATATTGATTAACCAAAAATTTCACATTTGGATTCATCACTCCATAAGACCTGTTTCCACTGATTTTCAGTCTAATTCTTGTATAATTTGGCATACCTCAGCCTTTTTTCCCCGTTTCCCTTCCTTAAGAATGGCTTCTTGACACCCACCCTTCCACTGAGACCATTCAGTAGATGGATCAACTGAAGGGCCAGATGTATCTCTCAGGTCCTGTGTCAGGTCTTTGCTGAATTTCTTTCTGTTTCATAAGAACATGACTTTCAGATACTGCTTGTGTGCTGTAGATAGTGTTCTAGGCCTGCACTTCACCTTTGTCTTACACTTGTCTAGTTTCCTCAAATTTTTTAAGGACACACTGCAATGGCAAGTTTTCATCTAAGCTCTCTGGGAATCACCTTGTTGGTGCAAAAATACTATTTTATGTCTGTCAAACTGTGTGTGACACAATACTGATTCATCCCTTGAGTTAGGTGCTTTTTTCAGTGCTTGAATGATTCACAGGTCAGTGTTAGGTGGGTTAACAAAAAAAAAGACAAAAAACAAAAACAAAAAAAAATAAAAACAAACCCAAGACCACTTGAAAAATTACAAGAAAGTCTGTCTCCTTGGAAACAAAATATAAAGAAATGAGGGGTGGCTCAAGACTTTTGCACAGTACCATATAATCATTTCGACCAAACATCCTCACCATTGGGTCAAAAAGTAGAAAGATATGCCTCTACACACAGGAACTCAATACATGACTGAAAGCCTAATTATAACCTCAGTTTGATCATGGTGACTAATTCTCAAGATTGCACACTTTGAACTGGTATCAAAATAGGGCAGGTCACCAAGGACAGCTGACACATATTATCATTGTGTGTGTGTGGAAATTAAGGATTCAGACCTCCTGGTTCCAGATTCAACCAGACACAAGATTCGCAATTACAAGAAAAATATGTCTTGGAAACAATTATAAGAATAATAATAATAAAACATTGAAATTTGGAAAACAATTTTCTTTTAGTTTACACTGGTTGTCATTTTTAAAAATTCTAAAACCCATTATCTGAAACATTGCTTAACACCTATTATAGTATTATTTGTCCTGCAAAATGACCTCTTCCAAGATATTAAACTTCTTCTACATAACAGTATCTAAAATGACATGTCCGTTTTTGTCATTTCTCACATCGAGACACATGGAATATAACTTGTCAAATGTTATTAATGTCTAAATGATTTAATAACCAATAATAAATCCATTAATTCCATCTTATAACCCTTTTAGAAACATCACCTTACTAGAGCGCAGGCAAAATCCTAGTAATTGTATTAAGCAAAAAATGTGTGTAATTACAAAATGTGCAATTGTGCCACAGCAACTAAAAACTGTAATTATAAAAATCTGACTGCAGTGTGCTCATCCATTACTGACTCTGGTTCTTTGTCTTTCCTACATGCATTCACTACCTTAGTTGGATTTACTCATATCTGTCTGTATGATCTATTTCAGAGGCAGTGCAGCAAGCCTCAGGCCCTCTGCTGGTGGAGATAGTGAAAGGCCCATCTGCCAGCCTGGGGATTAGCCTCGCCACAACAATATACAGGAACAAACAAGTTATTATAATCGACAAGATAAAGGCAGCCAGTGTGGTGGAAAGGTGAGACTAGCTTCTTTAAATGTTACTACTGCACAGACAGTTTTCTGACAGAAAACTTCCTCACACCATCCACCTCTGTCTCATTCTTGCAGGTGTGGAGCGTTGCATGTAGGTGACATCCTCCTATCCATAGACGGGACCAGCACAGAGCACTGCTCTCTGATGGAAGCAGCACAGCTACTCGCCAGCACCTCTGACATTGTCAAACTAGAGATTCTTCCAGCCAGTCAGAGCAGACTTCCCATCAGGCCATATGACACAGGTACATCCTGCAGGTGACACAAAAAACAGAGGTTGTGTCTTAAAGGTTGTGCAGGAAAGGAGGAATTATAGGAGTCAGATTCAGTGAAAGAGGAAGCTATCTGGGGTATAAACAAGTGACACCCTGCCTATGACAGGACTGCAGTAGGTGACATACATTATTGTTGTTTTTTTGTTTTTTTTATATGAATGCATTAATTGTTTTGATTATAATACGCCAAAAAAAAGAGGCCAAACAAGTCTTTTCAAATTTGATTTAAAGGGAATTCCCTTTTTGTCGGATTGTCAGAAACCAGAAGAAATTAAATTTACTAAGAGAAAAACAGTGAATCTTGACATTTGAAAAGGGGGAACCAGAAAATGCTTTTAAAGAAATTTCACTAGGGCTTGTAACAACTTTGATTAGAGCCCAATCACTGACACACAAACAGGCAGATAAAGGTCAACTTTAAGTTATTGTATAAAAATGAAAATTTCTAGGCCGGCACACAGAACTATCAAGTACCAGGAACAGACAGGCAACTGAAAAAGAACAGGCAGCAACTAGTTAGGAGGTAGCATGGTGAGGAAACAATGGCGAAAGAACACATATAATTTTAGGTTTAACTGGTGGACTGGTAATAAGTCTATGGTACACATTATTGAAATATGGAGATATAGTCTTTTTTGATGTCTCTAACTACTGTTTTGAAGCCTCGAGTTTGGCATTTTGGCCATAGACATCTTAGTTTTTTCTTTTTTTTTTTTTGTTTTGTTTTGCTTTTTTGCTTTTTTAAACCAGACATGACCTTATTTGGAGGTGAGGTAGAAATAAAACTCTTTTTAATACCAGGCTGTAAACGTGTATTTCTGACGTAAAGTTGGGGATTTTAACATGGGAGTCTTCCATGGCTAAAAAATGAAGCCAAAGCAGAAGTGCCAAAAACTACAGTTCCTCAAATGGCCACTTGGGCCTGGCTCCAAAAGCAGATCATTCCCCACAGAGCTGAGTAGTGCATGTTCAACCACAGTACTGTGCAAAATTCTTGAGACACCCTCCTCGAACTTTTTTTAAGTGGTCTTGAACAATAGTTTTCCAGACTTTGTGAAGGTCTTTCAAAGTTTTTCTTTGAATGTTGGCTCCTTTCTCACCTGACCATTTTCAGTTTTTCCACCAAAGCCTCATCAGAAATGGTCTCAGTGGAAGAGTAGCTGTCAAGTAATCACTCTAAAGGAAGGGAAATGGGGAGAAAAGGCTGAGGTATGCCAAATTATACAAGAACTGGACTGAAAATCAGTGGCAACAGGTCTCATGGAGTCATGAATCCAAATGTGAAATTTTTGGTTAAAATCATCATCAATATATACAGAGGAGGCAGTCAACATCCAAAGAAGAGCTTTGTAATGTCCTTCAAGAACCCTGGAGAACTATTCCTGAAGACTACTTAAAGAAAATACAAGAAACCTTGCCTAAGAGAGTTCAGGCTGTGTTGAAGAATGAAATAATGACTTTCAGGCTTGTTAGAACTGCACAGACTCAGTTTTTGCCTTATGTCCTGTATTTCCATGTATGTTTGCACATGTTTCAAGAAATCGCCACACCTATTTCCCATTTTCCTAACAAAATATAAAGAAATGAAAAACGTGAAATGTACATATAAATACTATAAGTACAAAAATTAACAATGCAATACAAATGTTTACATGCTCTGGTTTAAAGGCAGGTCGGTGCAAATGATTACACACGGAGCAATCTCAACTAAATTACTTCACAAAAAATGTAATCACGACAGCATCGTGTGGAAATTCAGTTGTTCCAGGATATAGTCCTCACCATATGTACTCTATGTATTCCTATGCTCCTTTACCTACAGCTTAAAGAGGCTCACTTCCTCCATGCACTATGAATTAGTCTGTGTGTGTTTGTGTGTGTGTGTGTGTGTGTGTTTGTGTGCGTATGGCCACAATCCCTCTGGCTTTGGGTACACACTCTGCCTCTTATGCATACCAACAAGCTTCACACAAATACACACACACACACACACACTCACACACACACACACACACACACACACACACCCTTTCTCTGTCAGAGATCATGTTCTTGCCACGTTCTGCAGGCTTATTTCTGGGTCAGCAGCTGCAGGGACTCCTTAACATGTAGGCACTGGAAGAATCACGTAACATCAAAAGGGAAATGAGCTAGGGTTATTTGCTTGCTCTGGTCTGCAGTGCTTTTCTTTCTTTCTTTTTTTTTGGACTCATGCACTTCTAATATGTTTCTAAAATGTTTAATCCTTTGAATAGAAGAAAAAAATTTGATATTTTACTTTTTATTAAAGGTACCAGTGTCACACTCTGAAATGACTCAGTCAATGACAGTTATTATATATTCTGCAACCAGTGATGAAATCTTCAAACTGCATTCATCCTGTAATCAATATATGGTCTCAATTCAAAACACAGCAGGCCATCGCTCTGTAATTTTACAGGCATGCCTTGTGAAATTTCAATTCAGTAATTTATCCATTTTTGAATGAGGCGTTGTGGTGTTATGATAAGACACAGCTTATCATAACACCACCCCCCCAGGATAAGACATGATTATAAGATGCAATTTGTCTAATCTGCTCTGGGGATTTAAGAAGACTGATATGGCCACTAAGAAATTAAGCGTTAATGTTTCTTTCCACCAGTACAGACTGAAAGCACCATTTCTCAGAGAGATTCCCCTAGGTGAGCTTAGTATAAGCTAGCAGAGCCAGAGCTTTTCAGTTTTGATTGAGTCAGATAGAAAGTAGTTCCCTGAAAAGGGCCAGAGGTTCTCCTGCATGTATTCTTTAACCAAGTTCTCAGAGTATGGCAACATCTCAAGGGTGACTGTAGTCATCCATGTTTCCAGCAAATCCTCCATCTATGTGAGCAAGTTGTCAGAGATTAGACGCCTGCAAATGAAGCAGCAAGGATTACTGTCACATGTAGCATTCTTTGACAAATTTATCTGAGTTAATCTGTAAAATAAAGTTAATTATTGAGGTGTGTGTCATACAGTAGGTCAGCAGCTTTCCTTTGAATGCTTCATGAACACCGTTTGAATGCTCTGTGTTACACAGGCTCTGGTGTGAGGGGGTAAGATGGCTTTCAGCATAAACAACAAGCTGAAATATCTCTTCATCTTCATATCTCAACAGAAACACAAAAAAAAAAAAAAAAAAAAAAAAAAAAAAAAAAAAAGGGAC
>VUQI01010601.1:11589-23271 GCA_015106735.1 Paratilapia polleni
CTTTTTTTTTAAATAAATTTCCCTTTTTTTTTTTTTTTTTTTTTTTTTGTAAATTTCTATTCACATCTTTTGGTTTTTGTCCTTCATGGACCTTATCACCTCTAGCTGTATAGCAAAGCTTTAGAAAATACAATACCAATTGAATGGAGAAGAACTGGCTTTTTGTATTATGTTTAGCCATCTGCCTTTTAGAAAAATGACATCTCTAAGTGAAAACAACCAAATCCCAGAGCACACTGAATTATTGATCACTTGGAAATACAACATAAAGGCTTTTGTGACCACACAAGAAGCCAGTATAAGGCAACGAGTTGCTGACTCCCTTTAACCAGGAGGAAAATGGTTGGTTATGACCTTGGCAAATTGAAGTTAAATTAAGTAGACATGTAATTTTGTTGAGAGTTGATTTTCTTAATGTCTGAGCACAAAGCTCTCACACCACAGCAGAGCCCACTCAGTACACATCAGGGCAGCAGTAAAACTAAACACTTGGTTCATTTAACCAAAATATTTGAATTCACCACTGGTGAATTTCACAGTAACTGATTTAGGCAGCAAGTCTCTGTCAACACCATTAAACAAGGCGCCCACAAATACTCTCCATACTGTATACTGCATTATATTTTAAGTGGACTGATTACATCCTTGGTGGATTCTGTGTTGTACATTTAGCTTTAAATAATGTCAGCACTGGGTTCTAAGCTTAATATGGTAGACAATTTAATTCATGTTGAAGATTTACAATGTTACTCATAATGATTATTGTGCTTGCAAGTACAGACCAACTATTGATGCTTGGCAAAATTGTGCTGTGTAACACTATAGTCACACTAGGGAAAACAGTGGTTGGAGACTGCAGCACAACCAAAATTATTGCCACTGTGTGCAATAAACTTGCAATCTCATTGCCCTTGAAAAGGTTGATTCAAAGATGGGGACCAGGTCTGTGACTACTTGCAGTTAGTCGCCATCTTCAAAGAGACTTTGGTGCGTCAAGATGACGATAAAACAGCAATAACACAGAGTCAGTCTGCTACCAGTTTGCGGTTGAATGGGGTCATGTTGGCATATATGTTACATATAATCTGTTTGTGATAATATGACGACAAGTAATATAACCAGAATACAAGCAGTTGGCAACCAGTTAACTCAAGTCCCCTATTGCAAAGAGACGCATCGCAAATGAGTTGCGCTCATCGGCGCAGACTGACTCAGATTGATTGCAACATGCTGGCAATCTGTCTGTGTTTATAAATTAGATGGCAGTTATTTATAAACCTTCGCCAATCTGTCTGAGTGACTGCAGTCAGTCTGCGATTGTTTGGAGACAGGTTGCCTCCCAGCAGGTGACCTGTGCAATTGCCTCGCGATCTAAAGTACTACTTGCAATTGGTTGTTTAATCTGAAAAAAATTCAATGCAATCACTGAGCGATTTTTTTCTTTTTTGTCCTAGCCACAAAGAGGTTACTTTCCTATTGTTGCTTTAGTGTGACTTAGCCATAAGATTTGGGAAATGGACACTGGGAAGCAGCAAGGTGGAATAAGTTTGATTGAGGAGAGTTCTGGTTATTGATCTTTAATTCAATGTATTACTGCTTCTTTGCCTGCTGTATTGCTTTTCTTAAAAGTTCTAAAAAGTGGTTAAAAGTAATTTACCACGGTGTGTAAAGCGAGGAACATCATCATTCATGATGCTGTCTGCAAGAAGACCACACACTGATACCATACCAGCCTGCACTTGTTCTGTTTTAGTGTGGTTAATGTAATTTGCAAACTCAAGCCCCTCAAGCTGTGTGTTATGAACGGCAGCCAATCAGAAGAAAGTTGGCTTAAAGGGGTAAAGGGCTGCTAAAATGGCTTGTTTTGGACAGTAGAGGAACTGTGGGGCAGCACAGAGGCCAGCTATCATATGAATAAGGACATTTGAACTGGGAATAACGCAAAGCTGGAAATGAGCATAATAGGCCCCTTTAATGTTAAACAAGACCATTATATGATTCTATCATCATGATATATCATAAGTCAAACGACATTTCAAATTATTAGTAAGCCAAAAAATCACTATTAATACACAGACAAACATAATTTTTATTTTCTTCATTGCATCAAGGCATACAAGCATAGAGAATACACAGACAAACATGTAAAATCTGTGTGGCCACCCACTCTTTTATTCTGTGGTATGGCGTTTGCGTTTGCAATCATGTACAGTGTTTACATGGTACAAGGTAACTGCACATCTTTACAGGTCTTTACAGGACATTGCAGCTCTCAGGTTAGCCTTCGACTGGGACCATTTAAATGCTTTTGACAAATATTCTGTGCATCCTTTCATTCAAAGTACTTTAATACTTTGTCTACCTCTCAGCTTTCTGACCTTCACATGGCTCTATATACATGTAAACACAATATAGAAAGAGGCCAAACAAAGACTTCAAGGCCACTGAGATAGATAAGTGCCAGAGAAGAGCTTTGAGTCTACCAATAGAATAGACTCATCATGTTACAGAGCAGAGTCCCTAGGCTTAGCCATTCTGGGACATTTCCAATAAAAAAATGAGAGACCTTATGTAAAAAATCCCTATTATTTCGGAGTGATTTATATTCCTGCTGATAACTTTTAGGTGTTGCATGGTCAGACATCCAATTATGTTGTTTACCTGGGAGCAGCAATGTGACTCTCAGACATGAGTCTCTTTCCTAGAATGTTACAACTAAGTTGCATCAGTTTGCATGTTTTATAAGAATAAGGCTGTCTGAATCAGTGAGAAAATGTTAACAAAAATGCACTTGTATTTTTTTCTGTTTTCTGTAAAGAAATCTTTGAATTGATGGTGATTAGTCTGTCTGAAAGCATACACTTAAAATAGACAGAAATACAGGACAGACTGTGAATAACCCACAACTCAGTGCTAAAGTTTTTGGGGGAAGAAATTGAAATAAAAAATGAATCGGGTATTAAAAATACAATCTGAAATAATTCCCCACAATGTTAAACTTTTTCTCTAAACTGAAAACTGCCAGAGATTGATAAAGCTCTGTGGCCATCTTATGGTGTGTGCTATTTAAAAAATGTCTTATTAGAGCAACCTTATTTACAAATCAATGTTGCTGACAGAAGTTAAGCAGACTGTTATCAGAAAGGGCCACTGGTGGTGGTGTTATATTAGGTAGAGCAGAGTATTATTGCTACAGCAGGGAAATTTCAGAAGCTGCTCATTGAAAATCCAAAGTGCTGAGCTCAGGAGCTCAAGTTTATCTTTGGTGTGGTTATTCAAACTTGCTGCCCTTAAACAGCTATGCAAACATCTAACCTGAAACATATGTATTAATCTTTTTGGTGCTGTGTTTTCAAAGGTCCAGGTGAAGTGTGGTGTTTTTTTTTTTAATATATATTTTGACATTTATAAAAATGAGTGCTGTGCAGTAAGCCAGCTCAGCAGTCGTAAGTCTGTAGAGTTAACATTGCAGTGTCAGATGAATTTTATCAGACAGATGCAGATTTGACCTTTCACTGCTTCAGTGTTTACTTAAAGTTAAAGAAATGCATAAACCAAAGTTGTTATCCATATAGCTTCTCATGAGAAGTTTTTATGAGTAGGGATGAGAATTGATAACCTGATTCAGTTGAGAACTGCTTCCACACTGTTGTGTCCATCACAGTCATGCACCTCCAAACTTATCATTTACTTTTATGTATGTTGGTGTGCTCTTCTGTGAATTGTGCATTGTAAAACAGTGATGTTGAGCTTATGGCAGCTTGGCTTTTGCACTCCTGAGTCACATGCGTGCCATTTTTCTGTTCTTTTTCTCTTCTGTGTTTAGACTCAGTTTTGATTCGAACAAATCTGGGTATGCTTACCTTTTTTCCCCTCACAGAAAATTGATCAACAATCATTAAGATACTCAATAAAGAATTGGACCAATAAGAAGAATTGATAACAATATTGGTATAAATGCAATTTTATCAAGATCTATCATTTGACAAGAGAGACATGAGTTGGTTATAATTTAGTACTTTCTGTAGAATGAGGTTATAGTTTTTCTTTATCCATTATAAATTATTAAATATACAGCATCTACTAAAATCTGTCCTCATCTGCCGGGTAAAACCAAATATCAGTGTTATGTCACCCTGAATCTTATAATAAAAATCACTACAGTATAAAAAAGCATGTTAAAGGAGAGTCAAATCTAAGAATTCCCCTTCAAACAGTGGTGTCTGTTTTGAACAACATTAATTTGGCTTATGTCTAATAAAAATTTGAATTCTTTCCTCTTGTCTTCTCTCTGAAGGTTCAACATCCTCATTAACGCCTCATAGTACTGATCTTGACACCAACATGGGCCGTTGGGATCACTCCCTTCTGTCCCCTACCCTGAGGTTAGCAGTCGTTACGGTGATCCTTCTTCTCGAGCTCCATCCCTCATTGGCTGGGGCGCCCCCTGAAACAAGCCTGGGTAGCTCTGTTTTGGCTGTGTCCACCAATAAAACTGAATGCAGCAAGGCTGAGCAGTGTTCACGGGGGGTGATTCTGCCTGTTTGGGAGCCCCAAAACCCATCATTTGGAGACAAGGTCGCCCGTGCAACAGTTTACTTTGTGGCTTTGGTCTACATGTTCCTGGGTGTGTCCATCATCGCAGACCGTTTTATGGCATCAATAGAGGTTATAACGTCACAGGAAAAGGAGATCACCATTAAGAAAGCCAATGGAGAAACCAGCACCACTACAGTCCGGATCTGGAATGAGACCGTCTCCAATCTTACCCTCATGGCTTTGGGTTCTTCAGCTCCCGAAATCCTTTTGTCCATTATAGAAATTGTGGGTCATGGATTTGACGCTGGCACACTGGGACCCTCAACCATTGTTGGTTCTGCAGCATTCAACATGTTTGTCATCATCGGGATTTGTGTGTATGTCGTGCCTGATGGCGAGACCAGGAAGGTCAAGCACCTCCGTGTCTTCTTTGTCACGGCCACCTGGAGTATCTTTGCCTACATTTGGCTCTACCTAATCCTGTCGGTGATCTCACCTGGCGTTGTGCAGGTGTGGGAGGGGCTGCTCACGTTCCTCTTCTTTCCCGTTTTTGTGGTGTTCGCCTGGGTGGCCGATCGCCGTCTGCTGTTTTACAAGTATGTGTACAAGCGCTACCGCACTGGCAAGCAGCGTGGCATGATCATTGAGACTGAGGGCGACCGTCCACTTCCTTCCAAGGTATGACACTATCACTGTTACCACAACTGTTATCACTAGGTTATTAAGGTTCATTTTCTGCACACTATTTTGTAAAAACTATAATATTGTTTTTGTATTTACCTAGTCAATTGCTGAGATCTGGGGAATGCACTAAAAAAAAGGTCAGACAGGGCAAGAAACATCTGGAGAAAGACAGTCAGAGAGATTTTAAACCAACCTTCTGGCTACCTAAGCCTATGTGGAAAACTTCATGACATTACACCTGAACATTGCAGTCCAGAGTATGCCTCACTGATCCAACTTACTACCTACTGTACTTTGCCATACTTTACCGTGTACGGTTTTCCAGTGCAATGAGCAGTTGTTTTTGGTTTAACATGTCTTTTCTTTTGGGAACTTGCTTAAATCGCTCAATTTGCTCTGTTAGACTTTGTTGTGGCAGTATTTCCTTGTTCCCAGATCTCACCAATCACTAATTACTAAACATTTAAAACCTGAAATGCCTTCATTAGTGTCTTATAAAAAAATCTTAACAGTCATACTCGGAGCATATCAGTTGAGAGCAGCCAACTCGTAAAAAATAATTAAGCTGTCCTCATCCAAACATATGGTGGAAAAGATAAGGTGCTGTGTGTGTGTGTGTGTGTGTGTGTGTGTGTGTGTGTGAAGAGTGTTCATGAGTAAAAAAAAGTAAAATTATCTGTATTACTGAATGGAATTTTGCCAAGGTAAACTAGTGTTGTGAAACATATAAACACACAGGAATAACTTCTTAAGTATTGTCAGGTATTAATTTCCTGTTTTGACTACTATCTGATGCCTCATTTTAAGCTGCAGTGTATCACACAGATCTAATTAAATCTTCAGTGTTGTGGAGTAGGGTGCATTTATTTACTACAGTTAATTCAGCGCTTCAGTGTCTCGTCTTCCACATTTGAAATTTGCACGTTATTGTTCCTTGATGATATTATAAAGAATCAGTGCTCCATTAGTACATGAAGAGCACTTTCATTTCAACTTCTGGCAAAAATAAATCACTAAATTAAATCCAAATGTGTTCCTGAGGGAGAAGTTAAAAATTAGTTTTTCTTGCCTTCCTGTTTAAAGAGCTGAAGGACATTTCATCAATGAAATTATTCTCTATGAAAAGCATAATGTCAGTGAACAACAGAGCAGCTTCTTTATTCTGACAGCTGCAAAATAAAGTGGCATTCAAATGCTGATGACTAATATATTACCTGCCGTTCCATTAAGATCTAGTGCTACTATTCTCTCATGGTCACATGTAAAGTAAATCTTTGGAAATGTGAAAGCAAAAGTTTCAAGCAAAAACAGTCACCTCTTGACCTAAATTGAGCTGACAAGAAAATACAGATTATTTTAAAAATAAAACAGTCAGAACTGATTTTTGAAACACTGAAACCCCTATTGAGCAGTGTCCTGTAGCACTCCTCAATGCTGTGATCGAGGGGTGTTATTGGACACTCTTGTAAAAACCAGCACATGCACCTGTAATATTACACTGGATTCACACAAACAACAACTATATAGTCAGTCTTTGATTTCATATTGTGTTCTATTTTATTGTGTTCTTGGTGCATCGGTGCAGTTCTCAGTTGACCTTTGTGATTACACGAGAAGAGCACCTTAAGAATTGACATATTGACAAAGCCTTAGATCAACTGTACTGATTAAGTTGCTTCCTTTTCTATTTTAAGGTGGACATTGAGATGGATGGGAAGATGCTGAACTCGCATGGTGTTGACTTCCTGGATGGTCCACTGGGTTTAGATATAGATGAGAAGGACTTGGATGAGGAGGAGACACGGAGAGATATGGCCAAGATCCTGAAGGAGCTCAAACAGAAACATCCTGACAAAGAGGTTTGTAACAAAGTCAGAATTATATGTTGTTATTGCTGTTCCTGTCGAAGATGATCTTTTTTTTTCGGTCTTTTCTTGTATAGGAAGTAAAACCAAAAATAATTTGCAATATATAATGTGGCTCCTGTTTGCTTCCATTTTTACAGCGATTGTGGTGAGGCAACTCTAAAAGAAAATTACAAAAGAAATTAAGCGCCTATTAAAAGAATAAGTAAATACAAGGATAAGTATGATTAATTTAACTCTGATATTAGCAATTAAACTCACTGGCGTCCTAAAACCTGGATTTCTGTCTTATTTTTATCACAATGTCTTATTGTGCTTGCTTGCCTGTTTTGTCTGTTAGCGGTGTAATGACTCTCTAAATTCATGGTTTGGTTCATTCCTCAATTTTGGTCCATACCTTGGTACTTTATTAGTGACTTGAAACTTATTAGCATAAGCAACAGGGGCACATGGCAAATTAACATATCACTAGCACGTACCAAAGCAATTTCTCACCACTGTTTCTGAACTTATATTTACACAACTGCTGTTTCCACAAATTTAAAAAAATGACACTCAGTTACACTATATGTCATGACAAAACTTGACTAACATACCAGTAGTGTCCCTACAATTAACTGCTGTGATGAGGCAATCCCTCCATTTCTGTGGCTGTCAGGTAATCCTCCTGATCTGTCAGTGCCATCAGTGCCCCTATTAGTAAAAAAGTAGTCTTGGTTTCAGAACCATTAAATCATATTGCCTGTGTATACATACACCTGCTAAATAATATGGATTAACAATAAGGGTGATTAACCAGGTGTCAAAAATGAGCGGGGTTTTTGGCTTACATTTTGAAATCAAATGATTTCATATTGAAGGCACACATATTACATTACAGGCAGGTACTCTTTCTCTCTCTCTCTCTCTCTCACTCTCTCTCCCTCATTGTAATTACAAAGAAGAAATTCTTGTTTTGTCGCATATGTCAAGTAAAACTCAGTGAAAGATTAAATTGAGTATTAAAAATGAATATTAGGCCAGCCATTCATTTTCTACAGCTTATCCATTTCAGGGTCAAAAGGGGCTGGAGCCTATCCCAGCTGTCACAGTGTGAGAGGCAGGGTACACCCTGGACAGGTTGTCAGTCTGTCACAGAATATTAGGCCAATTCTTATGAAATGGAGGCGTTTCTATACAATATATTTACAAGTGAATTTCACATAGTAAGTTAATAGGGAAAAAAAGACATTTCCAATAAAGTAGACAACTCCCTATGTGTGCAAAATCAGACTTGGACTGTTTACACAAAGATGAAATTTATGCTTTTTTGAAAACATTTTCAAACATTTTCTGGACTTCTGCAAGAGAAAGGGTTTTGCAAAAGTGGTTGGTTTGGCATGCAGTCTACATCTGGTTTATCCCAGACTGCTTGACATATTCTAAGTGTTTGACTCATTATAAGATAACTGCTCTTTGACTGTTTCTTATGCAGTGCTCATTGATGTGACACACTGTTTGATGAAACTCCACCACATAGGCTCAATGTTCAGGCACACAGCTTACAGAAGAATTGAAATAGGATACTATTCCAGCAGTCTGGGGGTCAGGACTTAAACTAGGAGCACATCCACTAATCATGCATGTTGTTGCACTCTTTGTGCGTTTTTATATTTTCTCTTACCAGGTGGAGCAACTCATTGAGCTTGCCAACTACCAAGTCCTGAGCCAGCAGCAGAAGAGTCGTGCTTTCTATCGATGCCAGGCCACCCGACTGATGACAGGTGCTGGCAACATCCTGAAAAAACATGCTGCTGATCAAGCACGAAAGGCCGTGAGCATGCATGAGGTTCGCTCCGAAGCTGGTGAAAACGATCCCATCTCTAAGATCTTTTTTGAGCCTGGTTCTTACCAGTGCCTTGAGAACTGTGGCACGGTGGCAGTGAACGTAGTGCGGCGTGGCGGTGACCTGGGCAAAACGGTTTCTGTGGAGTACCGGACAGAAGACGGCACAGCCAACGCTGGCTCGGACTACGAATTCACTGAGGGTGTGGTGGTTTTCAAGCCTGGCGAGACGATGAAGGAGATCCGTGTGGGGATCATTGATGATGACATCTTTGAGGAGGATGAAAACTTCCTGATTCACCTTTCCAATGTCAAGGTGTTGACATCAGAAGGTGAGGAGCCTGAGGAAGGCGAGTCAGCTAATCATGTGGACTCAGTGGCCTGTCTCGGCATACCGTCCACAGCAACCGTTACCATCTTTGACGACGATCATGCCGGTATCTTTACATTTGAGGAGCCTGTATGCCATGTCAGCGAGAGCATTGGCACCATGGAGGTGAAGGTGCTGAGAACGTCAGGGGCTCGTGGCGTGGTCATGCTGCCATACAAGACGTTGGAGGGAACAGCACGAGGTGGTGGAGAAGACTTCGAAGACATTCACGGTGTCCTGGAATTTCAGAATGATGAGATATTGTGAGTAATTTTGATCAGTCTCTCTTTTAAAATCATTATGATGGTCCTAACTGATTTTCGTGCAGATAACGATCAGGTTTGCTGCCATTATCTTCATGTTTTTTGATTAAATTATTTTTCATGCTTTTTGTCAGTGTAATGTTGCAAATGTTACTGGTGATGAAATGAAAAAGCAAGGGTGTTAGTGTGATGTGGTGGTCACGATGATCAGGAAGGCGGACTGCTCACTTGACGCACAACAAAATCAACAATGCCCCACCCCTTTATGCTTTTTTACCTTCTGTCTCTATTTTTCCTACTTTTACTTACTTATTCTCTTTTATTATTTTCATCAGTCTGTTCAGTCCTCTTCGCCTTGATCTCTGCCGTGCTGCTGTTTTAGTCTTCTGTAGGTTTTATTGATTTTTGCACTCGGTAGTGCTGTATACTCAGCACAATCGGTTTAGCTTTTAAGTTCCAGGTGCCAAGAAGTTGGCAAAGTGGATTATTTGTTGGATGGTCGGTTGTTTGAATTTCAAGTAATTCGAATGTCAGAACATTGAATTTGCATGAGATGTATTGAAGTTTCTTTGAGTAAGACATGTAATGGAAAACAAAGAAGAGCTGGTTACTGGAAATGGTACAAGAACTCAAAAAAAACAGCAGGGAATTGGGGAAATGCTAAGAAGGAACATCTATCTTTTCAACTTAATTTGGATACACAAAAGATTTTAAAAAATCCACTTGCCCTTTTAGGTGGCTTAATAATGTGTGAGAACATCCCAGAGCAACCACTCAACCAGCCAGCTTGAAGCTTATTTGTCATCTTTTCTAGTTGAAAAGGGCACTCCATTGGAACTCCATTTAAGGATCCCTACTGTGAAATAAGAGAGCCACAGTTCAAAGCTCTTCTCAACCCAGTGCATAATATCTGATGGTGACTCATGGTGAGGTTTGTGATTGCTATTTGACCACATTTCAAGAGGACTTTGCGAGTTTGATTTTGCTCACAGCCAGCTGCTGTATTCCTCATCCTAACCCACACCGAGTGTGGGAAATTAGCTCCAGCTGTCAGCCTAATGTTTGTATAACGTCGGTCAATATGATTTAAAAATAAAGATAATTCGACAGTCTTTCTTTTGTTGTTTAAATCTTGTGTAATCTTTTGAAAAGCCTTTTCATGACATGCCATTATAATGAAATGAACTGTATTTTCTTACCAAACTTTTAATGACACATTGGCTCAAACATTGCCTCAGATGTTGATGGTCCTCTACAACTGATACAGGTAACTGTTATTGTAATTAGACTGTATTGTTGTATGATAGTCTTCTAATAGCTGTGTTAAGCTTATTAACAGCAAACATCAAGCGCACTGTATCATTATGTTGCTCATAGATTATATTTCCACATTCATAATGTCATTGTAAATAAATTGTTGGTGGTCCCTGGCCATACCTAATTATCATCACATATTATTGGCTGTATAAAAATCTGTCACTCCTTAATTTAACTATCCATCTCATCACTGACTTACTGACCACTCAATCGATCTCTGTATGGCAACCTGACTGAGGCTAAAGTAACTATACTGATGAACTGATTTCACTGGACTAGTTCCTTGGAAAATATTGACTTTACTACCTTAGTTTCTGACCTATAGCTGCGGAAAAAATTAAGAGACCACTCCAAAATTATCACTTTCTCTGATTTTGCTATTTATAGGTAGATGTTTGAGTAAAATGAACATTTTTGTTTTATTCTATAAACTACTGACAACATAACTCCCAAATTCCAAATACAAATATTTTCATTTAGAGCATTTATTTGCAGAAAATGAAAAATGGTCAAAATACCAAAAAAGGTCAAGTGTTTTCAGACCTCAAATAATGCAAAATAACCAAGTTCATATTCATTTTTAAACAACACATTACAAATGTTTTAACTTAGGAATTGTTCAGAAATCAATATTTGGTGGAATAACCCTGATTTGCAATCACAGCTTTCATGCGTCTTGGCATGCTCTCCACCAGTCTTTCACATTGCTGTTGGGTGACTTTATGCCATTCCTGGTGCAAGAATTCAAGCAGCTCAGCTTTGTTTGATGGCTTGTGACCATCGATCTTCCTCTTGATCACATTCCAGAGGTTTTCAATGG
>VUQI01010605.1:4260-15855 GCA_015106735.1 Paratilapia polleni
TTCTTAATTGCAAAAAAAAAAAAAAAAAAAAAAAAAACAAAGAAAAAAGAAACAATGCAAGATGGCTTCCTGCGCTCAGAGAAAACATGCTTTGACTGTTTACAGAGGACAATATAAGGTGTGAGGGAGTTTAAGAAAAAAAACTTGAAATTACAGCCAACATTTTTTTATTTATTTATTTATTTTTTAGTTTGGATGGCGGTTGTAGCGTAAGGGGTGATGAGTGTCACGTTCCTCCTTTAATCAGATCACTGGTTAAGAAAAAGATCTCCCATAAGCTCTTTTCAGTGGAGCAGAGCCGAAGATAAGAGTCCAGCTTTTCCACACTTCCCATAATCCTACATTTTACAGGCTCATAAATGCAGCTCCTGGATTGACGGGCGAGGGGGTGAATACTAAACAGGAGAGACTTTCTCTTTCTTTTGAGATCCCTGGAGACCTGTGGTGAAGGAGGGGTTACTACCATCTGGAGTGCAGCAAATGCTCCGCCTCCTAATTAACCCATTCAGCCTCACAGTCTGAGACCTGGCAGCCCATTGCTATGGCAACAGCTCTGTGCAGGGATGGAGGGGAATGATGGATGCAGGGAGAGGGAGAGAGGGCACCAGTGATCAAAGCAGAGAGAAAGAGAGGGGAATGACTGCAGCTCAGAAGTGTGGAATTGGCAGAATGTGCTTTTATTTCTTCCTTTAAAACAAGTACTGTATTCACATTTTGTCATGCAGATTTCTTGGCTTCTGCATCACATTTCCTGCACCTCTCCTGTTGAGTGTTTTGATAGTGGTTTGTAGTGAATCTGCTTTGGATGGCACTTTAGTTTAAAAAGGAAAATCTGCAGGTGTTTAATAATTGAGAACCAGCACACACACACACGCACACACACACACAGAGTCAATTATCCCTATTTTTAAATACAGATAACTTGTGTCTATAGAGTGCCTTCTAAATTCATGAGTTATGTCCTTAGTATGAGGAGGGTGCACTGAAGGAGAAATGCGTTTTCCGAATTTGTACATCTATATTTCTGGAGGCAGCACAGCCACATCCTTCATAATGGCTGCAACATGATCCGTGTCTCCATAGTCCTTCCCATTTTCCTCCCCCTCAACCTCACTTCAGTTTCTCTCTCTCTCTGTTCATCCAGGTCACGGTAGCTTTGAGACAGTGATTCGTCCTGCTTTATGATCTGTGGGAGTATATCTGCATGTGCAGGATATGCTGGGATCGCTTTTGGGTTTTCAGTCACACAGGTCATTACTAATTAAACATTCTGATCATGATTGTGTTTTATAGAACAGCTCAGGACCTTCACCGAAGCAGCTGGCCAGTGTAATGGGTTTGTAATCTTCTGAGGTGCGAGGTATAATTACCCTGTCTGAGAGCCGTGTGTGTGTGTGTGTGTGTGTTAAATACCACTCACTTGCTATGTGACATGTGCTTGTCAATCACTTCCATTAATGTATTATTTCAGTGGTGAAATAAAGAACTTTTACTCCACTATGTTTATTTGACAGCTGTAGTTTCTAGTTAAAGAGTTATAATACCAAAATTTAATGAGAAATTAATGCAAAGTTATAGAATACATTAACCAACAGTGTAAAACTCACTAAAATTGGTTTTATTTTCTATTATTTTTATAGGAATTAATAAGAAATAAATATCCTATAGTTACCTGCATTTAATTTGTAATGTTGGATTTATAGCTTCACCTATGGCCTTGAGCTGTAGTTTCTGACCAAAAGAATAATATCAAGATACAAGTGGCAGAAATGAGTTTCCTCTTAAGGGTGTCTGGGCTCAGCGTTAGAGATAGGGTGAGGCTCAGAGTAGAGCCGCTGGTCCTGCATATCTAAAGGAGCCAGTCTATTTGCTTTGGCATCTGCCTCCTGGATGCCTCTTAGGTGAGGTGTTTCAGGCATGTCTGGGAGGAGACCCTGGGCTGGACCCAGGACATGCTGGTGAGATTATATCTCTCGACTGGCCTGGGAATACCTTGGTGTCCCAATATAAGAGCTGGAGGAGGTGGTGGGTGAGAAGGAGGGACATGAACCCTGAAAAGAGGTAGAAAATGGATGGATAGATGGACGGTTTTGGTTTTGATTCTATTTGACATTCTAGCCTCACCAGTTGCTCCCTTTGTCTGTATCATTTTTAATGTGAATCTTCTTGTTTCTGTGTTTAATATGTCTTTTGGGGTGTTTCCTGTTTTACTTTGATAGTTTGTTTTCTCTGGTGTCTTATTTTGATTTTTACTTCCTGTTGGACTGATTGTCTTGGTTACTTTCACCCATGTCTCCTTCTTCACCTGTTTCCCATTTACAACTAATCCTGTCTTCTCCTTTCTTTTTGTCTGATAATCATCATTTTGTTCTTCAGTTTTTGATTCCTGTTTGCATGGCCCTTTTTGAGTCAAAAAAATTAAAAACTTGCTTTTGTTTATTTTGTCTGCCTTGGAGTTCTGCATTCGGATCCTCACACCTAATCCATGAGAGTGTTACTACTTTTACTCAAGCAAAAAATATAAAGACCTCCCCACCACTGATATATTTGCTGATGTTGTTTTAGGTGGACTGGTGAAGATTACTCATTGAATATGAAAATGATTGAGATCTATAGTGTCACAGTAAAAATAACAGCATCAGAAATTTAAAAATGGCTTCTGTAGTAGTATTTTTCCCCCTATATTTTTCCTACTACTACTAAGGATAAAAAGCATACAGTAACATAAAAGAGTAAGTGGTGATCTCTCTTTGGATGCTTTGTATTTTAAATAATTTGTGAGTCTGTCACCAAGATGTCTGACTTGCTGATTAAGACTGACAGATTGAGAGTTACTTCCCCTCCCCCAGTGCTTAAGACAACAGTCTCTTGGTGCACACATTACACAAATCCCAGCAATGCTCAGCACCAGTGCAAGTGCTAATGAGACACCACCTCTGAAAGGGGAGCTTGACTTTGTTGGTGCGTCTGCTTTACGTCCATATCTGTGTGCCTGTGAGGAGATGCATGCATAGTCATACATGTAGTTTCCTTTAAAGCAAAGAGCAGTAATGAGGTAAGGGTAGTCCAATGGGGAGCTACACAAATTGTGACAAGGAAGCAGCTTCTATTCACCAAAACCTCAAACCAACTGCTTCATGTCCCCCTTCCTCCCTGTCCTGTTTCTTAATCTTTTTCTTGCCTATGTAATATACAATAGACCACATATGAAATATGAGCTAATGACATGGTCTGCTTTTTTATGCAAGCAGGTGATGCATTGATCCTTAGTGTTTGCAGACTTCTCAGTGGAGTCCATAGATTCAAGTTCAGTGATGGTCCAAATTTTCATCCATCAGTGATAAATATATACACCAAGCTGTCTGAGCACAGCTGGTCCAGGCTTGTTTCAGTGTTGTTTGATGGAGTGCTGAGTATCAGATCTCAACAGGCACTGACCAAAATATGTCTGTAGCACAGAGACAAAAACTGAAACAAGTGCTGAAAGCTTGCATTTAATGTCTGGTCAGATTTAATCTAATTCAGTCGAATCTAATTCTTTGACCAGATAGTTCCTGATTTAATTGAATATAATTGCAGTTTCAGATCACTGTGTCCTCTTGCACATCTCCTTGCGCGCACCATCGATATATGCATCTTTGCACTGCACAAACTCACAATAGACAATTTAAAGAAGGGTTACAAATCCATACAGGTAAGGAAGAGATCATCTCTTTCATACTCCATACATCTTCCTTGTTAAAACACACACGTGCACCTTGAAGGCTTGTTACGTGTACTTTGATAGAATCGCTTAGACATGCTTAACTAAAGGGTGTTTTTAACCCAAATACAATCTCTTCCTAAACATTACCAAGTCATTTTTTTGTTTTGTTTATTTATGTCTAAACCTCACCAAAATATGAAATAAAAATAAAATAAAATAAAAATTTTCTTCAGAAGGTCCTGAAGACAAACATCTCCCAAAAGCTTTTAACACGATGCTTATATTGCCCACACTGAACCTAACCATCAAGCGCTCACTTTCTCCTTTAAGACAACAAAAAGTTTAACAAAGTCATTAAAAGTCCTTCAGCTGAGCACAAGATATCTCCTAATTCAAGACACTTCAAGTTGCCACATCACACCTGTGTAAGCTGCATACTGGACTGGCTTCTTATTATGCATAAAATCCTGCTCCTATGTCCTTGTGCTAAACTCAGACTTGTGGTTAGTACAGAGAAGTGGTCCCACTGGAGCAGATGAATATGAAGACAGCTGTGTAGACTCAAACTATGCACGCCACCACTGTGCACAGTAATGATACATCCAAGGGAAATATATTTTTGGGAAACACTTTATAATACAGCCCACGCTTCATGGCGTAATTTAGCTGCATGAATCAGGTGCCAGTAAAACAGTACCAAACAAAAACAAAAGTCCAACAAATGGGTAACAACTGGCCATTTTAGAAAAAAGAGAAATAAAATGTGTTCTGATACTGTACTTCAAATAAAAAAAAGAGAGGGACTAGATTTTACAGATGTGCCATCAGCAATCAAGCTGCACCCACAATTCAGGGATTTATGCATATGGGTCTTTATAGAAGTAGATGTTGCATCATTAGGGAAGACAACAGGAAAAGTGGGTATAAAATGTGCTTCTTGCAGGAATGTTGGCCTTACACTCAAGTTCAGTATCAGTAGGAAACTAAGTAAGTAGTTTATTACTGCCTGACACATACATGGAAATGTAAATGTAAATGGTGGCTTGTGTATAGGCACTAGTATAGATGTTTTTTCAAGTGATGCCAGCACCATGCGATTACTTTGAAATTCATTTAGAAATTCAGCTTTTTTCCCTTTGTTATAAACTGCAACCTAATAGCCTAAGGGTCTCATTTCAAATTCAGGAGTATTGTTTCCTTGTTACATGCTACATTCTTCTTGACTTCAGACCTTCTTCAAATACAAAAACTGCAATAAAGTATGCCCGTCTGCAAGTTATGCTGATTTATTTACACTAAAACCCATCAATGTACAGTACAGTATTTTGTAGTTGTTAAGCACTTCATGGTGTGGTATTGGTACTAATAGACTGACATAATCTTTTAAAATAAAATGCATGAAACCAGAAAACAATGTAGCACCTTTGCAATAATGCTGTGGGTCAAACAGCTGGAACCTTTGAGCCAGAAACTGTTTAAAACATGCGTGTCTCAAATATGTGGAAATCCTCCTGGATAGAGGAAGGTACTTTTTTGTTTGTTTGTTTGTTGGTGAGATTCACCTCTTTCTTTCTAGTCCAACTTAAATACTAGATATTTACAGTACAGAGCAGCAGTCTCTGCATAAAGGTGTATCTGCCTCAGTCCTGGCAGAATTACTCAGTCTGGTTCATATCTAGGGCAAAGCGTACGACTCCGCCGCTCCTCCGAGGTTCGGGTCTTTCCAGAGGTGGTTGTGGTTCTCCTCCAGCAGCACCCTGGGAATGATGATGACTGGGTCGGAGAACCTCGTCTTTAGCATCTCTAGGAGGCAGCACATGGTTAAGATAGCAGAGAAGGAGACAGAGAGAGACACATGATGAGGCATTTCTCTAGGGCCAAGCACAACAAGTTAACGGGCTGAGCTGAGCTGAGCACCCTGTGACCGCTCATTTCAGAGGAGATTTAGCCACACCACAGGCTTCCTTTCTTCTTTCTTTGATTCCCACCAATATTACATAAAATACCTCAGGAAAAAAAAAAAGCTGAGTACTGATTTCCGATAAAGCACTGGGGAGCTTTGCATCTCGATCAATACAAGCCACATTTTAAAAATCAATACTTTAACCCGTTCACTTAGTCACAGCGCCATTACAATTTCCAGGATGCCAAGAGTACAATGAGGGTCTCGGGGTGTTCTTTTTAAAGAAAAGCTACAAGATGCAGCACACGATGGAAAAAATCCAAATCACAAATCAGATCATTAGCATGCACCTACAATTCTCTTTCAAATTCATCAAAGCAGTGTTGCTTCCCTCATTCCATTCATACTTACCGCTCATCTCACACCCATGCTAACCCTCATCACATTCTAGATAGAGTGCAAAGCCTAGGCCAAATTACTAAACAGAAACTCAGATTGCAGGTCCAACAGAAAACAGTGGCAGCATGCTTTAAAAACAGATTTTCAATGAAAAAAAAAAAAAAAACAGTTCCAAAGTCCACATAAGATGAAAGTATTACAGTTTTACATGTGACTTCAGTGCATGAGTGACCTGCCTCATAAATGACTGGGGTCCTACCTGAGTGGATAATTCAACAAGTCAGTCATGCAATTTAACCATGGAGAGTGGGTGCATTCCAGCAGCTCGCTCAGGAATAGTTGGTGATGACTGGACTAAACCCAAGGCCTCCTTAAGAAAAGCCACCTTAAGGAACCTTACATGTAGAATGTGACAGCAGGCAGGCAGACATCCCTCTCTAACCCACCTCCCCCTACTCTAGTGTCCATATGGAAGAGAAATACAGAGGGGAGTAGACCAGAGATAATGTGGTGGTTCACCAGAAAAAACAAAACCGTGCCACTGGAATAGAAAACAAAAGTAAATCACAACTCCATGAGCATGTATGAATGGGAATGAGTGGCAGTTCTGTATCTATTTCTTCTTGTTGCTCTTGTGATTGATTACCTGGGATTGGGTAGTGCACAGCCCCACAGGTGTTGCTTTAGAGTCTGCACCCAGCCAATATCTCGGATTGGCTGGCAGAGTTGTATGTAGTGGTACTGTTTTAGCACAACCCTTCAAATGAACCAGAATGTCACTGATTAGCACAGGACAGATTGGACACAGCATCATCCAAATGTGACATCCTCAAAAAGTCTACGCGTGCCACCAGGCTAAAGTATGAGAGAGAACAACGTAAAGTGTAACATCACGCATATGTGTGTGTGTTTTCTGCATCATTTGTACATTAACTAAAGGCCTACGAAGCACATGACATCTTATTCTGGAATTAGTGTCTGGACATCCTTCCGCATGCATGTTGCTCTATAAATCAGATGAGTTCTTGGAATATATTGAGACACGATGCAAAAATAATATATTCTTCAGTTCTCACATGAGGGCAACATGCAGGACCGGGGAAAGATGTCAGAGCTCATGCCAGAACACGGCGCAATCTTTGATAAGCATAGAAAGAAAGTTGTGAGAGAAAATTCTCTTCCATGTGGATTTTTTTTTTTTCCAGAAATGTTGTCTGTCACAAAGACAAAGACTTGGACAGGAGAAACGCTGACAGATACCTGCAACCACTAATCTTTCACCGTTCCTCTTAACAAAAAGAAGCAAAGAAGACACTGCTTTTTCTGCTTTTTGCATTTATTTGTAATATTTCATTAAATATGAGCAAGCAGATAGAAACACAAGCACATCACAACTTTTTTTTTTGTCCAAGACAATCACTTTCTTTACCATACTTTCTATCCTTATTTGCCTAAAAATCATAAAGATAGCACCGGGTGTATGGTGTGCTAAGCACTGTTTACATTTACTGCCCCTACAAGCCCCCTCCCTTGTGTTACATGACAAAGCGACCCCCAACCAAAGGCTGCAAAATGCTAATGAGTCAGGCCCTTCTCCCTGATGGGGTGCGTGCTCAGCCTGGATAGATGTGATGCAGCAGTGGTGGCGATGGTTGCTGCTGTCTCAGACACCACAGAAAACAGAGAAGGTACAGTCCTTCATTCAGAGAGAAAGATGCCAAACAGTGAGGTGTGTGTGGGGGGTGGAATACAATGATACATTGAACCATAAGCATAACAAGACTGTCTTCTAATGCAAAACAAGGTGCCCCTATGAATGCTAAGAGAAAGCAGCTGGGTGCTTTACAGAAAGTGTAGAGCCGGACTCAGCCAGCATGTAGCCCTGCTATAAACTAGTAGCAAATATAAGTTATATACACAAGAGGTTATAATTAGTTTTCACAGATAAGTAGAATAAAACTTCATGTTCCCTTTTATTCAACACATCTCACTGAAGGTATCTAGACTAACCAGATTTTCACTGCACTGCCATGTTGAATTTGGAGAATAATAAATCCATCTAGAATCAACATTTTTATAACTCATCAAACCGAAGTGATTCCAATAAAATGTGGATTCAGAAACAGAGTGATGAACAGTGGAGTTCAACACATCACTGTGCCTCTAATGCATTATATCAGAGAAAAGTATTTATACACATAAAGAAAATCAGATATAAAGTCACTGTAAGAAACTTAGGAAATGGCAGTGAAATGGCTGTGCTTTCTTTCAAATCTGTGCTTCAGCAATACAGCTCCCTCTTCAAAGGTGATGAGAATACTGCTATTAAGCAGCAATATGAGATGCCTGCTATCGTCCAGTGGCAGTCTAATCACATTGGTCAATCACACCCTCTGCAGAGTGCATAACAAAAAATCCAAAAGCAGACGCGTGAGTGGAAATATATGACTGCACCTTCACAGAGGGATCAGACTTGTTAGCAAAGACTGTGTTGGAGGTGATTACACTGAGCTATGGTCAGTGAAACTGACAGCTCTTTGCATTTGGCAAACGTGATACAAGCCACAAAACTCAGCACAACATTTTCCAGCTTCGCTGAACTCATCTCTCTCTGACTATGAGAAATGTTGTTACTACTTCATGTTAAATGTCGTTATGCCTGCATGACAGTGTTGTCTAATTGAGAGGGAATACTCGGGTGCTATGTAAATGACTGGTGTTTAATGCATAATCCGTTCAGTGTGACCCAGATGGTTTGTTGGCAGCTAACTGGCTGTTACAAAATACCACTGTGTGAATGGGCTTCACATGAAGGGAGCAAATGCTGAGTGGTAGAATGAGGTGTTTTTGTTTAGATAAATTATAAACAGTTATGAGTGGCGTATAACACAGTTTAGTTCAGAAAGAGACACTGGATTACAATATCACACTTAACACAGCTGATATCGCCCAACACAGACTTCGAGCACCATGAACAGAGAACAGCAGCAAAGATAACAGAGCAGGTATGAAACAAGCCGTGACTCAGACACTCATCATGATAAACCAAGCGGGACATTTATCAAAGATTTCAGACTTGCTGTTCATTTTTGTGCATATCTAAAGTGCCAATTTGATTCATTTTTCTCCAAAAAAGCAAGATGAAGGAAAGAAATAAATCCTTGATAAATTCAACAATGCAATCTGCTCAGTTGATCAAAGCCAACTCGTCAGAATTGCTTGTCTCTGGGCCTATGCATTCATCTATTGGCTAGCCAGGCAGCCAGTAGCCATGGCAACCTGGAGATGGAGGCGAGCAGAGTGGGGGTGGTGGTGGGTGGCATCAAATGGCTGAGAGAGGGGAGAGGATGCTCCCGCCCACTCTAAAGCAATGTGGTATAGCGTGATGCGGGAGGAGCAATGGCATGGCATGTTCAGAGCCCAACATCTTATTCTACTATTGTTGTACAAATGTGGCCAAGAGGTAGTAACAGAGGACTGAGGAGAAGAATGAGAAAGAGAAGAAGAAAAAAGATACTGAAGGAGGAGGGAGAGACAGATGAGAACCAAGGCGAGAACTCGGAATCAATTTTGCAGCCTCTGTGTTTGTTTTCCCCCGAAAATAAGAAAGAAAAGGAGAAGTAGTGCTAAATGATTTTTACTCTTTTGCCTCAGCCAGTTTGTTGTTCATCTCTTTACTTTTCTCCTTGTCCCCCACCGCTGGCCGGTTCTCGGGCTGGTTCTCTGAGGTCACCTTCTTGGAGCCCCTCAGCGCACCGCTCTGCTTATCTTTGGCTTTCTTCGCTGGCTTGCCCTGGCCTGCCGCTGTGGCTCCAGACTTTTTGGATTTAGAGCGAGGGACACTATACCTGTCAACCTAAGGATGGCGGATAGCGGAAAAGAGATTCCTGAGCTGAAATGCCTGAGTTACGGCATCTTGTAAAACTGAGATGTACAATGAGATGAACATGGCAAGAATTTCTCGACATCACAGGTCTCATTTCTATCACTAGATTAATGTAAATACTTATTACAAAGTCTGGCAGGTGTGTTCTCACCTGTTTGGTGGGGTCTACGTAAGGCTCGCTGTACAAACTGCGTATCCTCCTCCTCTCCAGGGCCTTGTTGTCAGCAGGCTGCAGCGGGAACTGGGCCTTGAAGGTCGCACTGTAGCTGGTCTCTAAGCTCGTCTTTTCATCCGGTGGCAGGTACTGGGACTTGGCCCGGATCATCTTTACTGGCTTCACATCTCTGTACGCCCTGAACTCAGTTCTGTGGAGAAAAACAGGAAATCAGCTCTCATAAGAAAATGTACTTTATGGCAGGCTTTTCCAAGTGTTATTTGCTTTTTTATGTTAAAAAGTTAAATGAGAAGGTTGATACCCAGCGCAAACTGGGTTTTGGTGTAAGATTGTGTGTAAGAACTCAGAGACTGACCCCCTTGCATATGCATTTCTGGGAGTTTCTTTCTCAAGGCGCAAACATTTAATGCCGAAAAAAGCATGTCTTTGTTTTTTTTGCGCTAAATTGCGTGGATCTTGGCAGATTGGGCATGTCACATTGAAATGAACTTTTGTTCAAAAAAGCGCAATCACACGTAAAACTGACCACACCTATCAGCACTATTTGGGGATTGCGCTCACACGCTATTTTGCCCCGTTTAGTAAATCTGGCCCAATGTCTTTGATGGTTGTCTGGCAGCTTCCTGGTACCTTCAGAAAGACTTCAGACAGTAGCTACACCAGGTCAAGAAATATTGCAACACATAAAACTATATCTTGATGTTTTTAACACTTCAATTTTATTCCTGGATTGAAAAACAAGAATAATTTTTTAACCCTATGAATATGGCTAGCTTTTTCCTTCTGCTTCCAGTTGCTAAGCTAAGGTTCATAGTTCCTGTACATAAGGCATGAAGGTGCTATTGATCATCTAAAGCTCTGCAAGAAAGCAAATGTGTTTCATAAAAGGTCAAAATACCTTGTATGTCTCTATCATACAAGGCATCCATATCTGTCAACCATGAACTTTAATCTTTCAGATGTAAAATGTCATGACTTTATAATTTGTTTCCTATTTGACATTTGTTTGAAAATTTGACAGAATTTGTGTATAAATTCTTGAGTCATGGCCTAAAACGTGCCTTGTGAAGTCAAAGAGTTCAAGTCCAAGTGGACATTTGTGCTACATGTAATGAAATTCCCAACAAAGCCCACGTGCTGAGTGTGAACGCACCATGCTTTGTAAACAAAATGAATCAAAATGAATGATGTGCTTATTGTGCGTGCTCATAACACGATGGCCATCAAGAAGTTCATCTGTGAGTCCAAGTGAGCATTTGTGCCAAATCTGAAGAAATTCCCTCAAGATATTCCTGAGCTATCTTGTTCACAAGATGACTTACGGCCAAAAATGTGTGCGATCAGAGTAATCTTGACCTTACACATCTGACCACCAAAATCAGTTCATCTTGAGTCCAAGCAGATGTTTATGTCAAAGCAAAAAAAAAAAAAAAAAAAATAATAAAAAAAAAAAAAAAAAAAAAAAATAAAAAAAAAACAAAAAATAATAAAATAAAACAAAAAAAAAAAAAGTTAAATTTTGAGAA
>VUQI01010615.1:3823-33896 GCA_015106735.1 Paratilapia polleni
CCCCCCCCCCCCCCGGTCTGTCTTTTTCTCCAATCTTGCTCTGTGTCTTGTCTTCAATCAAACTCAACACACAACTACATAGTGGGTGCACGCACACACATACAAACACACACATTCACTCTCTCTGCCTATCTTGGAATGAGCTTGGGATTGATTCTAGTCACACTAGAGTGGGGCGAAATGAGCAGTCACTCTGGATAGGCAAAGGCGTCAAATAATACAGATATGAACGTCAGAGGAATAATTGAAGAAAGTATTTTATATGTAAAAGACTGAGGAGGATGGAGTGGAATTGAATCATAGAGAAAATGAGGAACTGGTTCTGGTCCCAGGGGACTGACTCACAATAAATCCAACTATTTTTGCAGAAAATAGGGTATAATTAGATGGGTCAGGGGGTTCCACAGGGCTCAAGACCATTCAGTTTCACTCTTTCTTTATCTGTCCTGCATTCACTCTTTTTTGCATCTCTTAGTTAGTATGTTCATGTGTGCCTAAGCCCCTTTCATCTCTCTCTATTGCTCTTCCTTTGTTCCTTCTTTCATCCCATCCTGTGCTTTTCTATGTACACTCGCCATGCCACCCTTTTTCAACATTCTCTCTCCCTCCCTCCCTCTTCCTGCCTCCCTCCATCCCTCTATCCCTCCCCCACCCAGCAGGCGTGGAGCTACATCAGTAGAATTGATCAGATATTCTAGGCACATATGGATAGCACTGACGGGCATAAATCATGAGTATTTTGAAGTGCCCATGCAGGGCTCTTCAGACTGCTTGTAGTGAGCAGCAAAAGCTCTGTGGAACCAGTGCATGAAATCCTCCTCTTCTACCTCCAGTTTCATGCCAAATCTCTTTCTCATAGTTTGCTTTACAAAGTGTGTAACTTCTACCTCAACAGGCTTCTAGACTCTCTCTCGCTCTCTTAGTGCCTCTTATCCTGTGATAATACTGATGTAACCTCCAAACTCCCCATGTCCGAGCTGTGTGCATTCCCAGCCTCAAAGGTGGTCTGATCCCCTCACCTTGTCCCTTATATTCTAGCTAGCTTGGCACCATTACAACAACTTGTCTCTATGGCAACAGGCTAGCCAGCAACAAGAATCCTCATTGTTTGAACATGATGTGTTGTTTCAAGCTTTTCCCTGGTCCCATGGTGGCTGGACAACAGATGATAATCAATATCTCCTTCTGAGCCAGAAGGGGTTAAACCTACACTTCCCTCCTCTCAGAGACACATTCAGTACCACAGTAACATATTGTAGAGACTTCAAGGTATTTACCATATAACATTGCACTGAATAACATTAGTAGACAAATAAGAAATAAAGCTTCCCAATAGCTGCCAAACTTTCATTGCTCTATTTTCCAATTTCAATCATTTGCAAGTCTCATCATAAGCTAAAATTACTTTTGAATAAAATACAGCTAGTCAATACTGTACAGAGATGAAAATCATTACAAAATCAATTGACAGGCTCCATAATTGCATGGGAGATTCCTGAAGCTTCCTATAAGCATTTGTCTCCCTGTGTGTGGCCACAAACCAACAGGCAGCAGAAATAAATCTCTACGCTTTGCTCTGTCCTTGTGCTCTCTCTCTCTCTCTCTCCAGATGACTTGTCCTCTGTCTCCCTCTCTCGCTTCAAGTCCCTGGTTATTGATTGGGACCCTACTGGAAGGTGCAGGGATAAGATAAATAAGGAGTCAGTGGCCATGAACAGCTCTCTCGCTTACCTTAACATGAAGGGAAGGATAATCATCTGCCAGACCTGAGGAAGTGGCCATGTATTTTTTCAGGCTACTTTCATGCAAATGGCTTCAACTATTGCCTTCACCACAAGGACCCCCAGTCTCAACACTTACATGCTTTCAAAACCACTAGATTCAGTGACAATTTAATGGTTTTAGCTAGCTGAAAAATGTTACAGTAGAATGAACTTACAGTAGAACTTGTCATCCCAGTCATATTATATTTATTGGATATACTACAGTTCTTAAACAAAACCAACTGTAACTCTATTCTTTAAAACTGAAATAAAACAGAGTGCAGCTGCAAATATTATAGGTATTTATTGAAAGCCTTAGTGCACGGAGCTAAACTGCGAAGCAGAATACAGCAGGTGCCTCTCTGTTTTATCTAATTATCCAAGTAGTGCACATGGCATAAAGTTATTCTACACAGACCATAATACACCATATCACTCTAGACCTCTACCAATCAAGCCAGATTTCACTGAAATGCAGTAAAGAACACAACTGATTGTTTGTCACACATCACAATGTACAGCAAAACACTGCTGTCTGCACACAAATACACTGCACACAGGCATGTATAAAGTCATCTGTAAACACAAGCACACACAGTGGGGTAAATAACTGTCGGTATCTCTTGCAGCATCGAGAGCAGTGGGGCGAGGCTTCCCCTCAGATTTTGAAAGCCCTATCTGTATCAGGAACAGCAAACCGAAAAAGCAATTTGCTTTGTCACACAGAGACATGCTTGACTACACTGAATAATTGCACTGCAGCTCTGGAAAGAGCTGTTTTCCTTTTATCTAATGAAGGCCTTCAGGGGAAGGAGCACGGGTCTGTGTGTTTTGTATCTTTATGTGTGTTTTGTGTCTGTATGCGTATGTGTATGTGTGTATGTGCATTCACATAGGTGCGATATCCAATATATGTGTTTTAGGACTGCATATTTGTGTAAACATTTATAACTGCAGAGTGAAACGATAAGCAGCTGTGGCATAAAGAAGATATCCCTTGCTCTGCCTCTATCTGATCCAGTTCTGCAAGTGTCCATTTTCTACCTGCCTTTTCTGCACACTGTTCCCCTGCAATATATTGATTAATCAAATCTGCATGTTGCCTCTCGGCTGTGTCCAGTTCCACGCTTTAGGCACTTCACTTATTCAATATTGCAGAAGCAGACTGGAGAATAAGAACCCCTGTGCCTAGCTTTAGACACTAACTCCTGAGAAGTGCTGAGTCCACACTCTGCCTGTCGGGCTTCCTCTGTGGAGCTTGGCAAAGCAGTGTAAAAGCTGGAGGGACAATTTTTAGCCTACAACCACCACTCGGAGGACTGCAAGAAGCCCTAGTGGTACAAGGAAAAGGGAAAAAAAGTCAGTCTCTCCATCCCCTTCGTTCTTTATTATTGGTCACAGAGGTACCAGAATCAAATGATAAAGCAGTGTTTGTTCATCAGTGGCAGAGGACTGGTCATAAAGATGAGAAAAGTGGGAATAAGGAAAAAGATGGAATAAACACTAGAGTGGAGAGAAAGTATCTCTGATTGCTGTATTCAGGAGAAAGGTTTGCGAATCGCCATAATGGCTCTAGAGCATTTGTTCCACTGTGAAACTGTAATTAAGCCATCAGCGACAGTTTGGAGTCTTTGACTCCATAATGAGGCTGAATGTGCGCAGTTCGTGCTCTGTGGATAAGCTGCTGTAATCACTTCTATCTGCTTAATTATGTAAAACCATTCTTCTATCCTAGTACTGTCTAGCTCTTTATCTCTACCTCTCTCCCTCTCTCTCCATCATGGTCTCATATTTTGAATATAATGTACAATAAAATCAGAAAAACATGGTAGGAAAGGACACACATACTGGTAGACATCCACTTGAGACATATATGCGAGTGCCTGTCAATCTAAATGGATACTGGAAGATAGAGTACTGTGGGAAATGAGTGATGACAATGGGGACTGTATTGGAGGATATATGTTAGCTGCAGCTACTTTAAAATGAGCACAAAGCCCTCACCAATTTGAGGAGCTTATTGTTACCTTTCTCTATACCCCTCCTAAGTATTGGTCAGAATAAAACTACAGCTCAGAAGAAATGTGTAAGCCATTTTCATTTCTTCCTTCTTTCAAGTTCACTTGTACACATTTCCTGAATTACAATAGGACTCTTGCTCCACTGTGATGGAAGTGAAGATGTGTGTCGGGTGCTGCAGGTTATTTGCAATGAAGCAAACATCTTTCTTCGTGTCCCTAATGGAGACAACCTGACTGTACTCCTTTTTAGATAGGCCTACATCAAAGCTCCCCTTCTACAGTACATCAGAGATCACCACATTGCCGTGTACAAGCTGCACACACACAAACACATGCTCACCCTTGAGAGTGTGGCAGTGGAGAGTGAAATCTTGTGATGCTGCAAAGGGAGAAAAAACCCTAAATGCATGAAAAAGCAGGAAGCTGCCACAGTTTCAATGGAGCAGAAAAAAAACAGTAGAGAAAAATGTCAACAACAAATAGCTGCTGGTTTCTATTGCCACAGGCGACGTGGACTTTGGTTCCCTCGTGTTTCTTTCCTCCCGCATTATGCATCATCTTTTCATCCAATTAAACACAAATACAGGCAACAGAACAACTCAGGGAGCATCTTAGTACTGTTCGCTCTGGGAGAAATAAAAAGCAGAGCAAAACAAAGGAAGATGTGTCAATGAAAGAATGAAAGAAAAAAAGGATGGCTCAAGATAAAACAATAGGGATTGTGTATGTACGTCACTTTACTTAAGGGTGGACCTCTTGGCAGACAATCCCTTTGTATGTTTCATAGGTCAGACTGTGTCTCCTCTCATTTTTTATGTTTTTGTGAATCTGTGGTGGGCAGCGATTCACTGCTTTGATTCTGCAACATGAGCAGACTGCCATGCAGTTCTTCTGGATGATGATTGATGATGTTTGCTGATTTATGGAAAGGCACAGTCGGGAGGCATGGCGGGGCCTCTTTGCAAAAAAATCCAACTGAACCTGAGTTGTCCTTGTCTTGGTTGCCTTGGTTATGATCAGGTAGTAAAGTGAAGCAGCTCAAGATGAGTGTGAAAAGCCATGTTTAATTCCATCTTCAGGCAGACGTTGAAGGTTTCACACCTCTCCCTTTGGGCACTCAGCTGAGTATTGCCTTGGTAACAGCACAATCTTAACCTTCTGTCCGAGTGACTGCTTGAGCTTCACCACCATTTACTTGTTTTACCTTGTATTATTTGAGATGTCCTGATAAAATTAGGCCCTCTCCGATTTTTGTGAGAAAAGAGAGAGATTTAGTAAGCTGTCTTTGTGGTAACATTGATCTTACAGGAAATCCTTTACAAACTGTCACCTTAAGGGTGAGGATAATAACTTTTATGACTGGGGTCCCACATTCATCTTGTTCAGCAAGCTACTGCCTGAAATTCTGGAACTAAGTATTTAAAAATTTTGTATTTAGATTAACAGTGACTTTCCATTAGTGAAGTGGAAAGGAAAACTCAGCAGGCAGTTGAGTGTGAGCTGTAGCAGTCTTTGGTTGTACAAAGACACTGTACTTTTGGGACTGCTGAATAAGGTGTTTCATGCTGTTTAGACATTACAGATTCATTAGGTAGTATGAATGTGAGGTGCGTGCAAGGATTTTTTCATTTATTTATTTATTTGCTTTGGCTTAGATATCTCTGTTATGTTTGCAGGAATGTCAGGGTTAGCACTTCCCTATCTGTGTGATTATTGACAAGTTGATGTGTGTTACACTATTTTAGTGTCTGTTAGGTATTCATTCTAAGCCAAAGACTAAGAACTCCATAAACTTTACACTTTCCTGCATGCTGGCTGAACAAACTACATACACTAAAGATTCTGGATACTTTCAAGACGCATATGGTCTTTCAGTTCTATTGCATAATAGCTTAGCTGTTCCAGCAGTAGCAGTAACATTACGAAGATCAATAACAACCACAAGCTCTGTTATGGGACAGACTCCAATGTTTGCTAGATGGATACGGCCACTCATGTACTCCAACGTCACAAAATCCAATTAGACTGTCTGTGTATGGCTGTGCAGTGATCTACAATTTAGTCACTCACTGAGCCCATGCACCTGTCTTAGATTCACTACAACCATGAACAAAACACACAGCTACTCTTTCTCTAGCGCTCCTCTACCACAGTTCATTCTCAGAGCATGTTTAATATTCCTCCTGCTTTCCAATTGTTTTAAGAGAGTCAAGTCTTGGAAATTGAAAATCTATATAATGATAGGCTTGGCAACAGTGGCTCAATACAAATGGCCCCATCTCCCCAGCTGTGTTTTAATGCTTAAGAACATTTTAACAAGCAAGGTGCCTACAGGCAGTCAGGCACACTCATGCAAAGGCATACAGTAGCTTGAACTACAAAGCATGAAATGCAGTCACACAACTAATCAGCTCCATTCTGATGAAGTGTTTTGATAAGCTGGTTCTCCAGTACATCAACAACATGCCACCAGTTTGCATCGCATCCACAGAGGATGCCATGTTGAGTGCCCTCCTCCCTTGTCTTCACACACAAATCTTGAAAATAACAACACCTACATCAGAATGGTGTTTGTTGATTTCAGTTCAGCATTCAGTAGAATCTCCCTCATGAAACGGATTGGCAAACTTAACACCCTGGGCATAGATACTGGACTTCCTCACAAAAAAATCCCAGACAGCTGAGACTGCGAGTCACATCTCCTCCACTCTAGTGCTCAACACTGAAGCTCCTTAGGCTTGCATATTCATCTCTCTCAAATTCATACTATACATCCATAACTGCATTGTCCAAATATGGAGAGAACTCTGTTGTGAAATTTGCAGATGACACCACAATCCCCTGCTGGATTACACAAACAATGACCAGAGTTTAATAATCATGCAGTGTGGTGCTCTGAGAACAATCTACTGTTCCTTCAACAAAACTAAGGAGCTGATTGTTGGTTTTAGAACAAAGGAGGTAAAGACACACAACCTTCAGTGAAGCTGAGGTAGAGTAGGTGAACAGTTTTAGGTTCCTGGCAATCAGTATCACAGAGAACCTGTTATCTTCAACGTATAGCTCATCTTAAGAAAACTTAAAACGGCTAAATCTGTGATTTTGGTTAGGTGAGGTGTCTGAACAGAGCCTAAAGGATGTTATAAGACAATAGGCACCCCAGCCACAGCCTGCTCACCCTGCTGGCATCTGGCAAGCAATACAGAAACATCCATCATACCACCAAACCTACTGTCTTTTTTGTGAGTAGAATAAAAGAACAACATGTGTAATCTTCAGCCTTATGTTCCATAATGGCAATGAAACTGAATCCCAAATCTTGAATCAGTCAACAAGTAACATAAAGACTGACGGTAACTCTGGGATGGTGAAGATTTTAATGCTACATTTTAGTGCTGCCTTATACAGAAAGAAAGAGAGAGATAATGCCTGCTTGCCTGAGAGGACACACGGTAGCCCTGGAGGCCTAATTCTCCTTTCTCTTGGTCTTCTTGGACTGACTTGGGGATAACGAGAAAAATGGCATAGTTTTGACAAATGGGTCATGCTTTCTTTGCATTTACTCCAGAAGCCTTCCCATAGCTTCCCAAATGCCCCAGGACTCTAAAGTGTGACAGGGGATGGAGCTAGAGGAGATGGAGTAGAGCAACCAGGAGAAGGGATGAGTCTGTTAGTAGAGTGTACAGTATTTTCTCAGTAATAACAGTGGCACTCTGGCCAGTGACTCATCATCACTTTTACTCACTCTGGCAACCTTGGGCTTCTCATGCTTTACTGTATGTATGAGCAAAGACACCACCCAGGATGAGGCACTAAAATACAATAACACTGGTGAAAACAACATCAGAGGAAGGAGGAATCATTCTTGCATTCTTCTTTTTGTCTTTCTCACATATCACCACTCCATTGCCCCCCCTCCAGCTACTCATTTCACCTCCTTGTGGTTTTTCCTGCTGGGAAAATAGAGGGGTGTGCACCATGCCACTGAGGGCAGCAGCAGGGGTGGAGAAAGTCAACCCTTTACTGAACCGTACAGGGGCAAAGGGGATGGAAGAAACAAGCCATCACACTGTCTGAGCTGATATCCTTTCTGAATTTATATGAACTAACCGCCATTTTAGCCTTGGAAAGACGTGACAAACTGGAGTCACAGGGTTTTGTTTTCAAGAATAATATTTTATGGAATTAACTACTATGACCTTAGAAGAAAATTACATAAAAAGCACAGCAACAATGCCATCTTAAGTGGTTTGAACAAGAAAAATTATAAATAAACATGTTTTATTTAGGGCGTTCCAGGCATGAAAAATAGTAAACCATGGGTAGCAATACGATTTTCTATTTATGTCCTGCCTTTGCGGGTTTAGCTTTCTTGGCTTTGGACAGTCAAGAGATTCGCCACAGGTGACATGTTTTGCATTTACTTCCGAAAATGTTTTTAAGCCAAAACATCTTTAAGAGATGAGGGCAAGATGGGCAGCAGAGATTGTAATATATATATTTTTTTATACCCAAGTAAGCATCGCCAGAAACTACAAACACAGGCTGTCACAGTACACAGGAACACGCACACAGAATGATATAACCTCAAAGAAGCTGCGTGTACAGCCATTCTAAACCTCACCTGGCCTGGACAATAATTATTAAACGAATGCCAGTAAAATCATTCAATTATCTCAGTAAGCTTACAGCATTCATTATCTTCATTGTAATCGAGGCAAGAATAATCTTTATCATTTCCCTAAACCCAGGAGAATCCCTCTGTTTTGGCATATTATAATTGGATATATGTCAGCGCTGAATTGATGGTATTAATGTTGATCTGAGAGCCTCTGTCCCTATCATTCATAATGAGCAGGAAGTCATTACTAATGCTAAATGTCAGCTCTTTCTTGAGGTGCTATCTATCTATCTATCTATCTATCTATCTATCTATCTATCTATCTATCACACGCGCGCGCGCACACACACACATAGATACACAGACACACACACGCACGCACGCACGTGCATGGCCAGTCTCGGCTGCATCCGAGTGGTACTTCTTCCACCGGGCTCCTGGCACGTAGATGTGCTGCTCCTAGCGTCGGCACCTTGCAAGAACAGCAGTCACCTTCCAACCTCTGCGACTCCCCTCTCCTCTTCGCGCTCAGTCGCAGTTATTTTGCAGGACGGAGGGGACCGCTGTCTGTTCGCTTTGCCTCATTACAGCATCTCAGGAGTTTTTCTCTCACACACACACAGATAGGAGCTTCTGCATTCGCAAAAGAGTCTATGCTCCACCAAAGACACGCGACTGGTCGCTTTACCGAACCAGAGAAGGCTGCCTTGCGTCCTGGTGATGAGGCTGGTGGCGCACAGCCGACACAGCATTGAAGGAATCCCTTTGTATCTGAAGAAACCGCCCCAGTAACGGTCAAAAACGGAGGGACAGCTGCAGGAACTGGTGTCGGCTGGGACGCGATCATTTCGACAAGAATGCATCTCTTCAGTGCCATGTTCCTACTTGTGATGTTAGCTGTCATGCCCAGTGAGGTAAGGACGCATGCAGGCTATTAATAAGCATTGCTTAAAAGTTCCTAAAGCAGGGTCTACCGCCAGTATATGAATCTCAAAATTGAAAATATACGTGAGAACCAACGCTTTAATGAGAACTGCATCACAGTTTAAAAGAAGGTAAAATATGTTATAATTGAGTGCGAAGACCTGGTGCAGTATTAAACAGGAAAACTATTAATCCGAAGATATTTCCATTCACTATGTATTCTATCATGCTACTGAAACAGGGAGAAAGTTCAAGTATAACAACAATCAGAGCTGTATAGCCGACAGCAAATCCACTTGAACTTGAGCCCTTATCCATTTTAAGACTGACAAAAAAATCTTGATGTAATTTATAGTTACAGTGAGGGGGTGTCTTAAGGGAGGGCGGAGTGGTAAGAATACATAAAGTAATATTTTCCCTTGACAGTATACTAATTGATTTGTGGGCGCTGTGATGCTTTTGGTTCCCTGGAGGTCGTTGTTCACAGATCTTCCTATCTACCTCTACATCACTGACAGAGGTCCCGGGGCTCACCGAGAATCACATATTGCGCTGTTTAAGCGCAAGGCAATGCAAACTATGAGTAATTACTACAGTGTACCAGAACAGCGCCAACAAATGGTTGTAGTTCCTGGGGATCTGTGCCCCCGCGTGTGGCGTGCTCTCGTGCTTGACACTCGAGAAAAGCCGTGTCGGTTTGGTAAAAATGACGAGCTTTGATGTGACAGTTGTAAATTAAAGTGAAGGACGGTAAATTATTTGACCCAGAAAAGCTTTCAGCCAAGGCAAGAGCATTTGAACTTGCAGAGGTTCAGCTGGTCAGCATACGTGTAGTGTTGAGCATAACTCAGACGGATTGCAAAGTGTGAGGGCTGCAGATACAATTTTCCCTATTTAGTAGGTTTGCATAACCTAGCCAGTGATCCATGTAGGTCTGCGCCGTTTTGCACTTTTAGTTCCATTCCAAGGTATATTCAGGACCGCGGACAGCGCAGTGTCGCGCCTTCGGTTAAAACTAGCAGTCTGAGTCAATTTAGCACCACAGACAGCGCCTCCCTGTACGTTGGCGGTGAGCATCATCATTTGGCAAAGGCCACCGACAGGCCGCAGGGCCTCACAGATACAACACCAAAGATCAAATCAAACGGAATAGCAATGAATTTACAGGCCCACTGAAATATTCCACATTAATGGTATTAAAGATGAAAAATAAAAGTGAATGATATATATGGCCGTCACTCATGGGTAACGGAATCACATCAGCTCTCTATTATGTTGCCTCTAATAGAATTTCTTTTCCAGAATGGTTCTTCTGGATTAAGACATCTACAATGGCTGTTTAACCTCTGAGGCCCGTGAACAATTTAGTTAGTTACAGTAAATGTGTGCTGTGGAAATGGTGGACGTTTCACTCAAAGCATGACCACTGCCTATTATTTCATTTAGCTGTTGATTATCATTGTAAGCTGTGGTATATTGTTGCAACTGTATCAGACTGAATAATATTTTGTGTTGCATTTACACTAGCCACATACATCAGTGTTTTATGTTAAAGCTGACTAAACACTGCAATTGACCTGTAAAAGGAGTAGAAGCTACTGTGTGTTTTCTGTCTATAGGAGGTGAGTAGATGAGGGGATGTGCTGTACACTTGTTTATTAGGTTTAAAGTAAAACATGCACAGCACAGGTGACTGTGTTTGGTGCAGGAATTTCCAAAACTGTAATTTATCATTAAACACACCCCCAGCCTCTTTAACCTTAAATATGATTTAACTTTCCTGATGCTTAATTATGAAGTCAACAAGAAAAAAAAAGATATTTTAAAAATTGTAATGCAATCCAACAAATTGTACCAAACTCAAGGAAAATTGTAAATTACACAACTTGCCTAATCAACAAATACTCACACAGCATCACAGATGCTCTTCAGTAAAGGAAGAGGGATAATGTCAGTGTTAAACACTTGCAAATGTGACCTTGAGAATGTAGCTGATGATATCATTTCATATCTCACTCCCTTCTTCAGTGGGTTTATACAGTAGCTGCCTTTGGGGGACAATTTGTTGTAAGTGTTTACATTAAATATTGAAAGGTCTGAACGAAAATATGACACCACCCATCTTTTTAAGATTGCGCCGCAAACATAAAGTATTGATGAATTCTTGCATATGTACTGCAGTGGGGGGTAACACTCCCTACCAGCAGCATTGATATCCACATAGCTTGAGTCACAGTTTCAGCACAGGCTTTTATGAAATATTTAGACAGCTTTAATGAGACAGATGCACTTGTTCGTTCACTGCGTGTGTTTGTTAAGCACCCATAAAGCCCAGGGGTCCTTAGTGCTACTGATATAAATGGGCACCTGTTTGACCTTGGCACAGATGTCTTGCTATAATGTGCACATCAAGTGATGCATGACAGAATGCAGATACACTCACACAAGTGCTTGTGTGCATTTGTATGTAGGGCATTTACGATACATCCATATGTTATACTGCATCTATTGTATACTTTGTTAGTTTCAACTTTAACAAGTTAGGGAGTGTGATGTATTGTAGCAGATTTAGCTTGGAATAGGACTCTAATATAATAAATTAAAGTAATGAACTATGAGGAAATTAGATATTTTGGAGTTAAACACATATAAATAAAGACTACAAGAAAAATCATGTGTTAGTTAAGTATCCCTTTTATCACAAATGAGGTGACTTTGAATTTGGTTTGGGAAAGTTGCCCTAAGTCTTCATGAATAACTATAACTTCATTGTTAAGACCAAAGACTTGAGAAAAATACCATATTCCTGCTCAACAATCAAGCTGTTTTAAAACGCACGCAGGGGCCCGGTGGAAATGTGAGGTGATTTTTTTTCCAGTGAAACAAATGATTTTTTTCTTTTGTTTCATTTTATGCAGCTACACAATTACTGTTTAAGATGTAGTGATTGGTTCATGTACTTTGAAAATTTCTCGCTCAGGTTTGGAGGCAAGAAAAAAAAAATGCTGCTGTCCCAGTGGAGTAAGTGAGTGCCAGAGGAATGCCGTTATTGGTTTAAGATTCCTCACCTTGAAGCCTGCCGATAATAGTGCGGTTGAGACTGATGGAAATGAACACTTGCTTTGGTGTTTTTCTGTTGAGACACAAGGTGCAGTGGGGGAGAAAACCTTGTCACTCTCAGAGAGGTAGACAGAAACCTGTGTAAGCAATTGGCTAGATTTTTCAGTAATTTACTTGATCCTTTCTCTCACCAGTGATCATGATAAAGAACCAATTTGAAAAGACTACCCTGTAGGACCTTGTTAAATTGTGTTTCCTCGTTCCAGTTTGGTGTGATGATTGTAGCAGGAACTTGCCCAGCCAGGGTCGATTTATAGCTGAAAGGCGAGCACTGTAACGGAACAAGCACTTGTAAATCATGTTGCTGTTTAAAACATCATTTGGCACAAACATTAAGTTTATTTACATTGAACTAATTACAGTAGTTTAGCGCTGCAATATAAGTGTCAGTGAAACTAGATCCTTTTATTAACACAAATGCAAAAGCAGTGATGACAATGCTTTATTGAGAAGACTTTCTTAGATGTGTGTATTATTAACAAGCTGTACATTAGAGCTGACTCTGACAGCCAAAGTTTTGTAAAGCTGTAAACTGACCTCATGTAAAGCTGTTTACAGTGTCTCCACATGTGAGGACAACAAGGACAGACCTTTGCTCAATCAGAGTCAGGCAGGACAAACAGCTGGGTTGGCTTATGTCCACATGAGACAGCTTTAAACAGTCCACCGCCCTGGCAGTGACCCTTTGGCCAAAAGTCTCTTTTCCTGGTGCCAGCCCAGTGAGAGCAAAGCCGCATGATCATAATAAAAGCCCTTCCCTAGACATGAACGGGATCAAGCCACTTGTGTTAAATCTCTGTCCTCATCTCCATGCCAAAAGCCTATTACACAGGAATCTAACCAAAAAATTGTATGTCAAAAAAAGATGCTCCCTTTGCCATTATAATCAGAGAGCCCACCAGTTAAAGGTTTATATTTGTTGAAGAATCAGAAGTGCAGCTGGATAACGCTCTAAGAATAGAGATAGTGAATCTATGTTTTCCAGGAAGGACACTAAGTAGCAGCCTGGACAGAGTGTGCTCTGCCAAGCAGCATCATAACCTCCACCTAGAGAATTAAACAAATGAAAAGCTGCAGGAGCATGGATGTAAATCTGCCAGCGAGAGGCAAAGATGCACAGCTGATAAAATCACCTTGCTGGGCGAGACAGCTCCAGAGCTTGAATGAATTATTGCAAGACCACACAAGCCCATGTAATTAGAAGGTCAAGCAGCAACACAGATACATCTTCATACACCAACAGCATTACATACTGTATGTGTAGCTCACGCACATAGCAGAGTTGACTCTCTGCTAATAAAATGTATGTTTCGTAAGACACATATATTCTATTATTGGCAACGATAGATAAGCTCACTGCAAATATCATCTGTTTCTTGGTCTCTAGAATAAAATACCACCTAATTATCTATGTGAACTAATATCTGTGTTGCCTGTGAGTCAGGCTCAATCATGTTTAGCATGACGTGGGTGAGTAAGTGTGCAGGCAGGGTTATATTAGCCTCTGTGCATCCACCTTCATGCGCTCCCCATCAATATACAAAGGTGCTGCTTCACAATCAAGCACAGATAATGAGGTTGCATTATGTCTGATTCACTGCTGCTTGGAGAGATTGAACAGTATGTGCTTGTGTCATGACTGATTAGGGTAGAGCTTGAATTAGTGCACGATAACGATACCACATTGTGTGAGAGATTTGTTTTATAGAAGAGATACTGCTTAAGAAAGGGGCTGAGGCATTGAGAGCTATTGAGCCTTTGTGCTGTCCAGTGTTCACTCCCTCATCTTAATGTTTGATGTGCTTTTATGTAGCCTGCTGCTTCAACATCAGAGGCGTTTCCATGTGTGCATGCACCTTTGTAGGCACAAATAATCTCCACAAGCACCAACACTGTATGGATTCACATCTGAGGACTGAAAAAAGGACCCTAAAAGGTTAACACTTTTTTTTGCAGGAAGACTTGGTTTTAAGGTTAAAGGTGAAATTTGGGGCAACTATGAAACATGGTGTTTGTGGTTAAGAATTAGATCAACTAATACTGTGCAGGGGCAGATAAAGGAACGTTAACATGTTTGCTTTTTTATAAGGATAGGGAGATTTATGTATCTGTTTGAGAAGTTTAGTTGTTATTGATGATGTACCTGCTCTTCATTATTTTGTTCACAACTCACACTTGGGTGACATTAGGTGGTGATAATGGCAGTGAGCTTATTTGAGGTGTGTCTCAATGACAAAGTGAAACGGGTAGCTGATTTTACTACTGCAGTGCCTTGGATGAGGCTCACAGGCAAGCAGTGGTCTGCATGGTAATTGGTTAACGGGTGCACTGCTGAGTAGAGAAGCATGTGAGGTCAGTGGCCTGACTCCCAGACTAACACTGTGTTCCTGTCATGATTGCCCCCAGAGGTAGAGCATGTATAAGCATGGCTGTACCTTTTCAGCTTGAATAACCTTTTTTCTATAGGTTACATGATGTTTGTTTTCTGATTTTTTATTACTACAATAGTTTGGTTTTGCAGTCGTGATTCACATTGGATGTTTTTTGTGTAAAACCTTCAACAATTTGCAGATATTTAAATAATAGGGGCCACTGTTACTTGAAATGGCAATTGTCAGTATCAGATAGAAGATTCTGGTAACCTTGGTATGCAGTTTGGTTTCATTTTAAATGACCACTTACTCATTCTGAGTCACAGACTGTCCACTACATATGCTCAAGGCATGTGTGGGCCCTAAATGACCTCTATTGCTGCTTTCTGTCTTGTTGAAAATCCGGCAGCCTGCCGTCCTATAATGACAGCATTCCCATGGACCACGCTGTCTGACTCTAGGGCAGCTTGTAATCACCATTAGAGAGGTCTTTAAGGTCTTTTGTGACTGAGGACTAAATGCAGTTGTTAGAGCTTTTTCATCTGTACATAAATGGTTAACCTGGCAGCTAACCAACAACTTACTGAGGGATTTTTTTTTTCATACAGGAGAAATAGAAAGTAGCTTTACATGTATTATCTTTTGAGATTATATTCCCCCTTTGACTCTTGATCTCTCTTCCAGAGAATTTACAATAGCTGACTTATGCATAAATAATGTCTCAAAACATTCTGGCTGCTAATATAATGCATAGGATGTTATTTGTATGCTTGCTGTCAACAGTGTATAGAAGCATTAGCTTGACTGGTGGGATGAATATCATCCCTATATTGCATTCTCTACCCCACTTTCTCTCTTTCTTTCTGTGTGAGTGTGCTGGAGGGTGCAGGACTCCCAGAGGTTTATGTCTGTGACTCTAAGCAAGAGTGACATTTCTCTGACAACACCCAGCACAGACGCACACATACACCTCCACACACACTCTTTCTTCTCACAAATACACATTGTCTTTGTCTCCTTTTCTCTCTCGCCTTTGCTCTCTAGTTTCCAAGCATGTCAGCAACGGGATCCACAAAAGACAAATAGCCAAACAATGCGTGGAATCGATTCAAACAAATGTGGCTAAAGCTATTAAGGCTGCTGAAGTGCATGGTCTGAGTGACAGATGCCAATTACAGCACAGACATGCTTGATCATTTGGTCAGTGCTGAACACAGAGCTGCCTGTAATAAGGGTAACAACACATGTAACCCTAGTAACAGCTACCATGGGACTCACCCAGTGTTTTGGGTGTGTGTGAGTGTGTGTGTGGGTGCCCATCTGCTCTTTTTTTTTGCATTGCAGTAGGCACCTCCTGACCAGTTTTCTGTACGACCTTGCTTTCCCCTGCTCGATGAATCTTTTATGAGCCTGGCAATGTGGGTTTCTGTGTAGAAGATTGGAATATAAATATGGCTGTTGCGCCTAGAGCTCCTCTTCCCGCTCTGATACAAAAGCTTTCATAAGACTGAGCAGATTGGGCAAGCTGCTACTTGAACGTTGCTCTTCACATCTCTTCACTTTTAGCGGAAGAAACACATCAGAGAGTGTTATGCATTCTAAAACACCAGACATAGATTTTGTCTCCACCTGCTCATTCATACGGCTAGGCAACATACAACACTCTCAGGAAAACTTGTTTCTTTTAAAAGCAGTTGGTTTTCATGTCAGATTCTCAGGCATAGATTTTGTTTTCCCTTTGAACATCGTAGTTAATTGCTGACATTCATGGTATAAAGCAGGGAGCTGTAGCTGTAACTGACACTAAATGAGGGGTGATAAACAAGTGACAGAGTAAATGTTGGTTGAACTGCTCAAACTGTACTATGCTTCATTTTCTGTCTCGCTTTCCTTTCATCTCTTCTGTTCTTCATCTCTTCCTGCTTCTACTTCACATGATCCCTGCTACCTTTGTTCCATCGAATCGTCTCCTCACCGTCATGTGTGATTGTGACAGCATTGCCTCCCATGTTGAAAGCTAACGCAATTGCAGGCTGATCATTTTGGGTAATGAAGGATGAGAGCTATGCAGCACAGTAGAGGAGGAAGTCGAAGGCAGGAGGAACTATTTAATCAATGTGTTTTCCACGTGGCACTGTCACGGCCACTCAGTAGGGCCATTGATGAGGGAGGCTCTCTCTCTGACTGCGCCAGGGCTTAAAGGCTCCAGTCAGGGAGGCGTGGGAGCCCAGCAGCCACCAGACACTGCTGCATATCAAGCAGGCTGGCAACACTGCTCTTTGCAGCCCCACGGTGAGCAAGGTAGAGAGAGGTCCTTTGATAAAGACACTACATGCAGGAGAGGGGGAGATAACAAGATGATCCAGTGGAAGGAACTCCAGCTCGCATTACATTATGATAGCTGAGTCTAAACCCCTGGGATTTGCAGCTATAATAGCAAAAATTCAGTATATATCACATTAAATAAGAAGTAAAATGGAATGATATGTACAGCATTGATGGCATGTCCTGCAATAAATATAGTCAAGCTTTGGTGGATTACACAAGATTGTAGAAAAATTATGTAACACTGGGATTTTTGCAGTCATTTATCATAGATCAGAAAGCTCAGATTTAGATAAGCCTATTAGAGCAAAGCAAGTTTTCTTAAGTTAGTGAATCAGTTCCATTAATGCATTGCATCTGATACCTTTAGGATTGTTAACTGAGTATTCAAACAAAAATGCTTTTCACTCTTTTTTTCAATAATTGCAGCCTCAGGCATACAAAGGCAAAATGTATTTCATCTACTGAAAAGAGAGCATCCTTTTCCCCAACTTGTTTCTTAGTAATGCTCTTAAAAATGGGTATACATATTGCATCTAAATTATATTAATGCTACTGAGGGCTTAGAAAAATGAATGAGTTATGAAAACACTGTTAAAGGGCTATATTAGAGGTGTTTTTTTTTTTTTTTTTAAATCTATTACAAATAAGCAAGACCATATAGTATACACGCACAATGTAGCATACTTTTTGCCACACATGCACACGCAGACACTGCAGACAGATGCTGTGAACTGAAGCTGCTGTGTTGATCAGGGTTGGTGGGCAGTATCAGTACAAGGTGAAAGGATGTGAACTGAGTTTGAATTAGTGCCCAGTGGAGTAGCTGAGCAGGGCAGCATGGCTGGTAAGTGAGTGTGAGAGAGGGAGAGAGAAAGTGAAAAGACAGTGAAAGACAGAGTAGAGTTGCTGAAAATGAAAACTGAGATTGCGAGCAGGGATAGAGGGAGAAATAGTCAGAAAGAGTCTTCCGACTGTGCCTGCAGGGTTTTTATCTCTCCCATCTTAAACCAGAAGGAGAATAATAATTAGAGGCCTACCACTTTGTCATTGTGATTTTATTCCCCTCACTGGCAATGACACTCCTTGCAGATTGTCTTTAATTAGCTTCACATCGCTTAATCAATATGGCCATGACCATGACAAAACAATGACATGTGCATCCTGTCGCTTGGGAGGGAGAGGCACAGGAAGCAGCAGGATGGAAGGATGAGTGTTGACAGACAAGATGCGAGAAGAAAATGATGTAGAGTGGCATTTTTGTTGGAGGAGGGGAAAAAAGTGCCATGCTCTGATAAAAACCCGCTCTCATGATGATTAGAGTCCACACTTGTTTATCTGCTTTTGAGTTTGTGTGCGTGGTGATAATCTGCATGACAAATATGTCCACATCTTGTTGCATAACAAGGTGAGAAAAGCAAGCAGGTTGAAGTATTGCTGTATATCAGGCAGCAGTGATAGTCATGTCAAACTGTGAAATGGGATCTAATGCAGCATTTCTTGTTATATGTTATGAGCAGCAGAGCTGAGTGCTTCAGCCACACTAATGGCAATGTGATGAATAGGTATTCAGGAGAGGTCTCTCTCTTTATGCCTTAGTGCCTCAGGCTACTGGCCCTCTCGGCCCAGCTCTCATCTCTCACGCTTCTCAGTGAGAGTAACAGCTTGCAATGAGCTAGTGCAGGGATCTTCAGAGAAGAGTACATCTCACATGTCAGGCACATTTTTCTACTTGGTATGTCTGGATCAATATCTGCAGCTGCCATGCTTAAATCAGTGTTAATCTCTTCCAAACAGCCCAGAATAAGGCTATTACATGTGAACTATGGGACTCCTTTCAAACTAAAACTAACTGATTTGTGCCCATGTTTAATTAGATTCTTTTAGAGGGCATAAAATGAGAAAAAGTCTAAGCATAAAATATTTGGATTTGGGTAAGTGCTTATAAATGGAAATTATCAACAAGGAAATTTGAAAATTTAATTATTCTGGACTGCGTCATGGAAGTGCCATCCTTATTCATGAGCTTTTCCTTTTCAAACTGACACAAACACTCAATTGTTGTGCAGAGGTGGGCCCTTGCATGAGTGTCATTAAAATTTAAATTAATGATTTAATCTGTAAGCAGAAAAAATGTCTCCAGAATTCTTATTACTATAGAGTTTTTTTCTGTTATCATAATCTCCTTTGTTTAAAGGGTGGGTCTTATTTTGAATGCATTCTTGTCTATTTTACCCATGGCAATCAGGCAAAAGTCAACAATGATATGTCCCATGAGGAATGAGCAGCGGAGTAGCAGACTGCCATGTCTTAAAGACCACCAATGAAGATAATTATGTTAACGATTAGCAAAGAAAGTGCCTCCTGAAGGGAAAAAATCATCTTCCATTCCTCCTTGTGCTGCATGGAATATTAATGCAAAGAATGACCTTTCTCATATCCTATCTGCACGCGGATATTTGCTCACAAATATCATCATTAAGCACCGTAGATCTGCAGTGTCTTGACTGTGAAAAGTGGGCTGCACAACATCTTGCATCAACTGAATTTCTGCAGACAAATCTGCAAAGCTGTTTGTCTTTGTATAGCACACAGATAAACTCGCACAAACCCTGCAATGTAATTCATATGTTTGAAGAAGAACTGACTAGAGACGGTAACACAACAAATGTTACTACAATTATTAGTTTACAGCCTTGTAAATGCTAAACATTACATCTGTTGCTGCGAAATCCACATTGATATCCATGTGGTGTAGCAGAAGACTATAGCCACTCTTTACCATTATGGCCTCTCCACCTTCCTCCTACCAACACCTTCCCACTCACTTAACCCACGCAATCTTCTCATCTCACACTTGGCTAACTCCACAGAATATTACCCCTTTATAATATTTGAACAAACTTCTCATTTCTTCTCTGTATTGCAATTTTCAGCAGTTTGTAGATATTTTCCTGTCTGTTTGTTTATGTAATCACTGAATGGATCAGTGGCTCCTCATTTTGACATGCAGCAGAGACACTGCAGATTACACTATATGGCTGAAGTCAGCAGGGAGTTGGGGGGAAGGCACAGGAAGAACAGAGGCTATTATAGGACTGTTTATTTATTCTAATAATCCTTTCTTCTTGTCTTTCCAAAACTAAAAAAAATTTTTAAAAAAAAGAGCACAAAGTGACAAGCTAATTTGTTTATCTACAAGTTTCTGCTAACCTTTCCCCCCATAACTATGTGTGGCTGTAAATGTAATATTCAGTTAGGGGCTGTTTGGGGATTTCTCTCTGCTGCACACTGGGTCTGTGTTGTACTAATAATGTCTCCCTAATTAAATGTTACAGCTTCTGTGAGCATTAATGACCTGAAGACAGAGGATACAAATGGAGGCTTCAATGTGAGCTCTGACAAAGAGATTGGACACAAGACTGCAGGCTGGTTCTGTCCCTTAATTACTAATATAGAGTACACAGCTGATGGGTTCTGATCATTGTTTGCTCCTTGCCCATGTCAAGCATAGTGTTTTATGATTTTATTTTATTATTTTATTTTATTTTATTTATTTATTTATTTATTTTCTGCTGTAAATTCTCAGAAAACCAAATTATAATTGGCAAGACCTCAACACTCCTCTCCGGTCCTGTTAGTTTCACTGCTGCAGACATGGCAGAAAACAGACAAGATGTAAATTCATCACCTCAGGGAGCTTCAAAATACATCTTCCACCCTTTTCCTTTTTTTTTGCTTTGTCTTGCTGTCTTTCTCTCTGCCTCTCATTAACATCACAGTTTCCTTTATAACCTTTTTGTCGGTCTCCCGAGTTATTCTTTGGCTTATTTTCCTCTTGTGTAACCTACCACAGTGCTTAGCTAATCACTGTGATACCTTCACTTTGTGGCTGGGTGACATTTGTAAACAATGACTCAGACAGAGACCAAACACGGGCACTTTGTCCACTGGCTGTCTCTTTGGTCATCTAACAAGGTACTAGATACGTGCCATCTAAGAACAGCTCCCAGCTCTACTGCAAACAAAGATGAATAGACTATCAATGAAACAAAGCAGTCTGAAAATAGAGTAATAAGACAAATGGCATAACACTGAGCCTGCAGTGTCGACGGAGATTTGAAAATGCTCTTAGAACTAAACAGCAAAATTGCCTATAGAAGATTTGTAAATTTTATCATGCCAATTACATGTATTTTATCAGTTGAGCTGTCTTAAACTGGGTTGCTATCTGAGGGTTTTTAGCACTCAGTGGAAGACAAGTTATAATCTAGATGAAAAAGTCTAATTATACTGGATGATAGTCATAAGGCCATAACCACAAGTTCAGTAAAGGCCTTTTTGAAGGGGCAAGTAGCCATGGGGGGCAGTCTCAATTAGCAGGCTTTCTTTGAGCCTTAGCTACCTTTCTGTTGAGAAGAAGACTTCCAATTTGCTGTCAGTAATTACTCCATTTACAGGAATAGCTTTTCCTATTTAACAGAGAGAATCCTTGATTAGCTGGGAGAAAAGGTCAAGATGTGGCACTGTCTCTCTGCTGCTGGATCCATTGGTAAACAGGTCATATAGCCAGAAAATGATCGCAGTAATTGTCTGTGTAAATGCATGTCTGCAAGCATCTACATATGTGTTAGTGACTGTATGTGGGGGCAATTTAACTGGGCTTATTAGCCTCAGGAAGAGCTGCACTGAGTCACATTCAGCTGGTGATGATGGCATGACGAGGAGCAGAACATAGAGCCATGCTGTGCTGCAGAATGCATTGCTGCTGATTGCCACGTGTAGTCCCTGTGTATTGGTTTGATCAAGGCTTTTCTTTAGTAAGCCTGAAGCAAAATGTGGCACCCTGCTTGTGTCTGATTGAGCTATCTAAGCTTCAACCACATACAGTTTATCATATCCTACAAATAATACTGTATAAACCCCCATAGACTGTTAAGATTGTAATCAAGGGAGCAATCAGGAGCAATCAATCCTCCTATGAATAAATTTGAATGCATGTTCTAGCAGTATATTCAAGGAAGCTATTCAGTATGCTGTATAAGGATTTTTCCCATACCATGTGTGCTGGGCCAAAGAAAAATATTTTTTGCAATTTAGCTTCTTAAATTGTGTCTTTCTTGTGGCTCAAGCCATTACAAAGATCTTTACTTGTGTAATAACACAGCTATAAAGTAAGGCTGGCTTGGGTTTGAATACTTGAATCAATCTCTGCATAATATTTATTGAAATCTTACTGTAATATAAGTAGATAAATAATGTCCTGCATACCATTTTCTGAGATTAATAGACAACATTAACCCTTTCATGCATGAATTATGACATCTTCAGTCAAGATTATTTCTACAACTGTTTTTATTACCCTTTAGGCATGAAAAAATTCAAGTGAAAGTTTTTTGAACATGTAATTTTCATAAAGTTATTTGTATGTCCACTCAGCTGGACAGCATGCGTTTGAGTTTTCAACCAAGAAAATATGTATTTTAATAAACAATAATGTGTTGGCTATAGCAACAAAACACATGCATATTAAAGAAAATGGCTTTTGAATAGCTGTCCACTCTAGTGACTACCATGCATGAAAGGGTTATAGTTTAAGGGGCCTGATATGTGTCTTCGATCTACAGTCTTGCTTTGTGTACGGATGCATCTCCTTGTTTTTATTGTGGGTTGATTAGATGGGCTCTACAGGCTATATTGTAAGGGCAGTGAATGGACTCAGCAGAAGGGTATTGTATGTGTGTTGCAGTCAATACAGCCATGCAGACACACTTACTAGATTGATTTTCTTTACCACACATTCCTACTGGAAGAACAAATTCTCACCTGTTCACAGCCATTATTTTAGCTAAGCACTATTGGACTAAGGCTTGGGCAATAATGCTGTTTTGTTCCTTGCTTTTGTTTTATGTACTTTAACATGCATCGCATGGCATAACCAGGATTGTCACGCAACACTATGGCAACCACCAAAAGAGGGTAATGCAGAAAAATTCACAGCTCACTGGAGAGAAAGTGTTGCTCATGGAACTGGACACAAATGTGGAAAAGCCTTGACATGCTCACACAAAACTATGCATGCCTATGTAACCACATCCACACAGAAACACTTCAACATATAAGCTATAGATGCTACAGATGCAAGAACATAACACATTTACTGTAGTTCTCATGGACACTACACAGCTAAGGATCGTTTATTGTCTTTAGATTTATTAAGCTTAAAAGTTGTGCAGATGCAAGCTGAAGATTAACAGACTCCCATGTAAGGTCTTTATGCAAGCATCATATATCATGTCATTACTCATACTCATCATCATCAATCATCTCTGCGGTCAGAGTGCAACAAATGCCCTATTTTATTTGTGGTGATTGCTCACTGCTTGAATTATTGACCAAATTCTTCAGAATAGGGTGTGTTCTCTGTATTTTATGCGTGCAAGTTTTGATTCGTGCATACACTCAAGTCCTCCTGTGGTCTCTGTCACTACTGTAAAATGTAAAACCCCAGATGAATTTCCTTAATCGGACGCCTGCAGGAGCCATTAATAGATTAATCATTCCATGTTGAAAATACCAGTGTGTCTGCTGGTCTGAACCTTGGGGTACAACCTATTTATGGGATTTAAATAGTTGCCATGGTAATGAGGTCATGCTTTGTTTAAGCTGATTTTGATCTTGATACATTTAGAAGGCAGTGGGCCTCCATGTCCATCAGCTAATTAATGAATTATGACTCAGAAAAATAGCCAGTATTCTTAGAGCCAGATGACTCCAGCATCTTTCAGAGCTCAGGCAGGGGCTTGGTTTCTGTGCAGCCTCGCTGCCTCACTCATAGCAGTTCTGCATCATGATGACAGAGGTCTGTGTAATTAGCTGAGGTGTAATTTGGTCCTGTGTTTTAGCTGTGAATCTGTAGTTGGCTGTGTGCTTGTGTTGGGTGACAACGTGGCTAGTGCTTGGTGCTTTCTGTTCCCTAGTATTGTTGTCTCACCCAGAGCTTGTCCCTATAGCCTCTGGGCTTTGTAGCGCTCTACTGCCATCCATGGGTGTGCAGAAATGCTGCCATTTCTGCAGTTGGTGGGCAGTTTCACCATTTGAACTGATTAAAAATGCCCTTTATAGTGCACACCCACAGGCAAGAGCAGAATGGCTTTTTTAGATGTTTATAATAAAACACGAGGCTATGTTGGTGTGACTTTGTTGCAACACTGAAAAGCTAGACAACGTGCATGCCTGTAGATTCTCCAGAGTAATGTATATATTGTAAATCTGAATCCAACCATGCAACAAAACAGAGAAGGTTGCCTTTGGAAGTGTATGAGTTCAAGGCAAGACTAAAACAAGAGTAACACATGATATGTTACCATCTTTTCTTATTGCCAAAAAGGCCAAGAGAAACAAAAGGGAGAGAGTGAGGAGAGTTAAAGGCTATATAAAATTTACAGTGAAGGAGAACAAAAGGGAGTGACAAAAAAACTGCAGACAATGACACAGCAAAGTTGCAGAGAAAATAAGGCTGGCCAATTATTAGAGTGAAATTTATATGGAATAGAATGGCTGTGAAAATTAATCAAAAAGGATTAAATTAATGCAGGTTAAATGGCTGACTTCCTCTCTGGCTAATATTTAATAAAAGCTTGTTCTGCCAACAGACTTTGTGATTAGACACTTGATTGGCAGAGGCTGGAATTCTTTGAAGTATAACAGATTGTTCTCATCACTCATTATTCCCATCCTTTATTTAGTCCATCTCTTCACAAAAGACGGCTTATGACCTATACTCTGTGAGAGGAATTTTAAAGAATTCAGGGGAAGCACGATCTACATAGCAACAGCTAAAACATAACCTAATAACAGTGGGCTGTGACTGAATGATGATTCAAAATACAAGATGAAAAAAAAATACTGCTATTATGAAATCAGGTTGCAGAGAATAAGGAGGACTGAGAAAATGAAACTTTGTATGAAACTTGCCATTAAAGTTTAGTTTTAATGCAGTCATAATCTTTCATCTGAAGAATTTTTCACTTCTGAAGCATGAATGATTTCTCTGTCAGAGGTTATTTATGTCTACTTTAAAGGCACTGTACATTAATCTATCAACAACCACCACGATAACCTTACAGGGATATAGTATTTTATGGCTAGTTTCATCTATTTCAAATACTACTTATTTGAACATTTTATGAAAATGTCTGGGACCCTGTTTAGCTGCTGCTGCTCATGTGCCCAATGTTAGACATGACATAACTAGTGCAGACTACTCTATGGTTATATTAAAATCCTGCTCATTTTATTTAATCGGCCACAGTGGTAGTTCAGGCAGGCCATTAAGTCCAGCTCAGCCACAAACGTGTGTCAGCCTACACCAGCTGATGGCTCAGATGACACCCTTCTACTCATCCAATTGGCAAATCTCACGAAGGACTTGCCATTTAGGTTGCTTTAGCATTTCCCACTGTTGTGCTGCATCTGCAAGTCGCTCTGCAACCCACCGCCACCACAGCTCTTCTCCATTCATGCTGTATCTGATGTAATCAATGTCATATCTGTTGTCAGTGCCCACTCTGTTCTGTGCTGGAGTCTTGCTGCTGCTTTCTCCACCTCCAGCTTTCCAACTATGCACATGGAAGGATGGAGAAGTCCCAGAAGAGAACCATGCCGCCAAATATAAATTACAGCAGGCGGAAATAACAATCTTCTTCGGACTGACTGAAATGATCCCAGAGAGACAATTTGGGTTATTTTGAGATCTGAAAATAGTTAGAAAGCTCAAAGCTTGCTATTTCAAGATCACGCGCAAATTATTCTGTGATCAAAAAAGCAAAAAAGACTTACAAATCCCAGTTACTTCTGTGTATGTCTTCTCTCTACTTTGTGAGAGCATATTTGGGTTTTGAGTATGACAATGTGGAAAAAGTGAAGCTATATTGCCTGAATTTGACTCACAGTAGGGGTTAAGAATTTGTTTTCAGTTAAGGTTGGCATGAGGCCAGTAGTTCTGATGATGAAAATTGTGGAGTAGGGGCTAGGAAAAGCAACCTGTCAAAATATCCTTGAAAGTGTAGAGTAATGTGTATGTTTTTACTGTCTCAGCATTTTCTGTGCTATCTTGCTATTGCATAATGCATTATTGAGCACTGCACAAATTGGACCCACAGAGGAAATAAACAAAAAAAAAAAAGGAAAAAAAAGACTTCTTCTTCTGATGAAAGTGAAATATAGGTTACTTTTGGCCAGTGGCCACAGTTGCACATTGAGTGGCTGGTCCCTGTAATCAACCGAGATGATGCATCATTAAGCACCATCCTGAATGATTTTCCTTTTCACACAGCCCTCCTTCTTTGGTACCAGCTTTTCTTTGAGAAACCTGAGAAAAGGAGCTTGTTTAAATAGAGAATAAAGGCTAGAAGATGTCTGTATCTATGTTTAAATCTTTGCTGCCACCCTGTGAATTTGACAAATACTGCATTCTTTACAGATGATGTGTTAAAGAAAGCACGTAGTAAGGCAATTTATAAAATATTGCTTTCCTCAATCTCTTTAAGCCAGTGAGCAAAACCCTTTAAATGTAAACACCCCCAATCAAAACATTCAGCTATAAAAACATAATTAGATTATAAACCTGTATATGCACATTATAATCCATAGATCAATACAGATATTATTAGTTTGCTAGGAAACATATAAGAGATCAACTGTTATATTATTAATATAATAATGAAAGGTAAATACAACAGTGTATTTTTAGCATGCCCCTGGGCTCCATTGACATAAACCTGTTAAGAAACAGGCAGAAGTGTGTGTGTGTGTGTGCGCGCGCGCGCGCATGCGCTATGCTGCATATTGCATTTTTCTTTTCTCACTAAAACCTCTGTTAGACATGGAAACGTGTGAATCTTAACAGTGCTGCCACATTCACCCTCATATCTTCTCGAAAAATCCCCATAAAGTGACAGCTACCTGTCACCAGATTCAGTCTTACTCAATAACAACGACAGGCAGTGGCCAGCACTTGCTCTGTTAGACAGGTCTTGTTTGCAATTCCACTGACTACCACACGAGGGCAGTGTTGCACTGTGTGGTAGTGTTACCAAACAGCAAGACTGACTTAGGAGGTAGCAGGTGAGCTGAGTATGGCTGACGTTTTTTGGATGGGGCTCAGAAAGCTGTCTCTTCTGATATCACTTCATTGTACACCCCACACAGAGGAACCCGTATCACTCTCCCAGTGTGACTGGTTGGGGAGGGGAACCCATCCATGCCTGACAAAATGAATAAGTCAGCAGACCAGGAAGAAAGCAAGAAAGGGAGTTGACCTGGCCGTTTTGCCTGAGCAGGCCATTCTGTCATCATTATGCATGGCTGTTTAGGGCATAAAATGACAAAGCCAGTAGCCCAGTATCTTTCCAAAAATTGTGGCGAGCAGAGGCTTCAAGGAGAAATCTGAGACATCCTTCAATTTCTATACCCCTTCATACCTCATTCCATCTGGTCCATTGCAGCAGAGGTAAGCGGAAAATTCAAGCAGCTATGATTTCAAAGACAAAATATTCCCACAAAATCAGTCTAGACTTCAGAACATGTCAGATGTCTGTCCTGAAACAGGCTGAAATCAGACTTTTCCTGAGGGGAAATGACACCAGAATAATAAAGAAAACAGGTTAATTAGTATCTGATACTAATTTACCTGCTCTGATTGTTGACGTCAGTTAGATTACAGCAATAAAACAATGATGAAACTCTGCCACTTGGAAAGTTATGTAATCCTCCTTATTTTCAGCAAGTTTCTTGATGAGGAAAAATCCTGGTTTATTTGTAGGTTTTATACCCAAACTCTATTGAAAGCTATATTATTCTTCAAACCACAGTTCTAGTTTATAAAATTCAGTCTCCATTCAAATTTATACCCTTGCACTATTTAGCATCAGAATAATTTTACACAGTGAATATCAAGAAAGCATTGTCACTTAATATGTCAGTTATGACTCAGGCATAGTGTGGCTAGTAAGATGCTGCAAAAGTGCAAGCTACAGGCTGATTTAGGATATGTCATGAAGCAGAATGAAAGATGAGCTGTCAGAAGCAGCCGTGGGCTGGCGCACCTGCATCTCTCCCACGTCACGTCTCCCACTTTGCCAAACCACCTGCCCATGTCTACTGATGAGCCCCTAACCAACCTTTAATCTACACACCTACTCGTCTATATTCTCCGTCCTCTCTTTAGTAAAAACACGATGATGAAACTGCAGGATAGTCTACTGTGCCTAGTATTGCACTCGGGTGCCCTGGGCATTCACATGTCACATAACATAGAGCATAGATCAGTCCTCTGAAATCACTCTCTCTCAGATCTCTCCGCTCAAGAAATGCATGCACACGCGCGCACATCAAGATGTGAGTCATAAAAGAACAGCCAAATGTCAGAGAAAGAGGGGGGAAAGAAAAAGAATGGATATATGCATGCAAAACAGGGCTGGAAAGAACAGAGGAGAGGCTGATTGGGAGGGGATGAGAAAGAGAGGCAGCCAATGCGCAGCTCTGCATCTTGAGGAAGAGAGAGGGGAGAGAGAGAGGGAGAGAGCTAAGAGGAAAGTAAGGAAGTGAGAGAGATGGAAAGAGAGTGAGAGAGAGTGAGGGAGGGGGTGAAGCTAAGGCAGTCACTCTGAGAGGGAAGGCTCCAGTGTGGTGCTTTTGGATGTGAGCTGCTCTCCTCTAACCAGTCTCTGCCCATCCCTTTGACTGAGACAGTGGTGTGTGAGTCTGGTAATTGTGCTTTACCAGCTCTGGGGGGTGCTGCTGCTGCTCAGGCTCAGGCAGAAGCTGACTGGCTGGTTCCTTGCCTAGGCTGTCTGGAGCAGAGTGGGGTTGACTGAAGCCGAGGTCTAGGGAAGGGCAGGGTAGGGCTGGCTGTAGGGCCGTTTGTTCCAGGGCCCCACAGGAAGCAAACATGAGCGTTCCTATGCTAAAGATCGGGGCAGTGCTCAGCACCATGGCCATGGTGACCAACTGGATGTCTCAGACTCTGCCCTCTCTGGTGGGACTCAACGGGACCACCATCTCCAGAGGGGGCACCTCAGAAAGGATTGTCAGTGTGCGTATGAATTCATTCGCTTTTTTGCAAGTCCGTGTTCCCTGTTTTTGTTTGAGCATGCTGTTGTGAATGTAAGAAAGAAAGAGGGAATGTGACAGATTACAGAGTGACACAGCAGAAGACACAGGGAGAAAGTGAAGAAACAGAAGAGAGGTTTCAGAGAGAGGTGTAAAGATGGGAGTAAAACTAGAGAGCTTGTGTTGTGGTAATAGAGAGACAATAGAGCTACATATGCATGTGAGAACAATGTTTCAGTGAAGCATGAATGATGCACATGTTTGTGGGAGAGTCATATCATGTATAATGATGCAGAATTGTTGGCTTGTGATTGTGAGTGATGGTGAGCGGTGGAGAGTGCAAGCATGGACGTCTGTGGTAGACCATATGTTTTTGCCAGGGTGACAGGAGGTAGAGCTCTGTTCTGACTGATGTTCAGGCTGATCCTATCTGTCAGTCACCTCCAGGGTGGGAAGGAGGTTATGAGGAAGACCGAGATGTTAAGACAGTTTTACAGTTTTGAGTATGTCTTATTCCTCCCTTGCTCTGTCTGTCTTTAAACCTTCTGGATTGTTGTCTCCTCCAATTAAACACTGACCTCATCCTGGAAGGTCATAAGGGCTGTGCAGGTGTTTTGTAAATAAAATAGTAGTTTAGTTTTTTTTTTTGTTTTTTTTTAGAAGGTTTTAGATGTATGTTTTACCATTTAATGCTTGCAGAAATGTGTGTTTTCTTTGAGAGTATTTGCCTCTCTCTCATGGTGTTAACAAGAGGTAAGATAGACAAAAAAAAAAAAAAAAAAAACACAAAAAGAAAAAAAAAAATTTTATTTT
>VUQI01010615.1:33916-46257 GCA_015106735.1 Paratilapia polleni
GTTAAAGAAAGGAAAAAAAAAAAAAAAAAAAAAAAAAAAAACCCAGAAAGAAATAAATGCATTTGATATTTTCTGGATCATCTATAGTAAATGATCCCTTTTCCTCTACCCTGAGTGTCTTTTTATGGCAGCTTACTCATTAAGTAAATGTTCTGGTCTGTTTAAAATGACAGAATGAAATTGAAACTCCCAAGAGGTCTATGACCATCTGGATATGTGGTTTTGCATGCTTGTTTGTGCATGACAGTGTCTGTGTGTTCAGATATGCACTCGCAGGATGTTTAGACATTCTTGTCTCAGGGGTGAAGGTCCATCTGTGTTAAGAAGAGCATTGGCATGTAAAATGGTGTGTTAAAACATAAATCTACCACTTTATGCCTCCCTAATGTTGCAGTGACATGCTAGTTGACATGTTTTCTCTTTAAAGAACACCTTAACACACTGTTATCTTTGTGAAAATGTCAAGCCCCTAGCTAATTTTGCTTCAAACTGTTAATCTTTCCAACAACTTGCACATATGTCTGGTAAATTTGAGTACAACATAATCATAAGTCTGTAATTCTATTGAACATTTTTACGTTATCCTACTGGCCATTTTTCCTAGGAGGTTATGACTTGGATAACCATTGATTTATTTTCTGTATCTACTCATCCTGCTCAGGATCAAATAGGATTAAAAAAATGTTACCGTGTTTATTTTCAATAAACTCTTTTCAAACAGGATTCAAGACCAGAAGCTTAATCATTTGCATTTCAAAAGACTGGATACAATAAAATACGATAAATAGTTATGAGTGGATGTTTTCTTTGAGGCAACCCTAATTCACAGCCAAAGGAGGAAAAATGTTGCTACTGAAGTTCATTTCATCAAAGTTTTATCAAAACTGATGAGCCAGTTTGATGGTGCCACAAATTATTACTGTGTAACAGTCTGTTGTGATGGGAAATATCTTCTCTTTGAGACAAGGATAATCTCTGCTCATAAACAATGGCAGCAAATAAAACTTTAATGTAAAACCTTGCCTCAAAGTCCCATCACTATTAATGAGACTTTTGCCTGTGATGATCTTAGAAGCAGTCATGACTCACAAATTGTTTAGAGCTCGAATCAAAGACAATCTAGCTACGGGCTTGTGACACTCTGGTGCTAACATGCCAGTGGCTGTTGCATGGCTGCTTCCCACCCTGGCACCCATGCATGCTGCACTCCATATTCTCCCAGCTAGGAGCTATTTTCAAAGTCTGCTTCACTTGTTTTCTGTGCCCATCTTCTAACCAGCTGATCCAAGAAGCACAGCTGACTGAATTTATATGGGCTTTTCTGTGATGGCGCTGAACACAGCACTGCCTGGATGCTTGTACACATCTGGGTAGTGCAAAATCATGTTCTTTAATGAGCAAAAGAGACCCTGGAACTCTAACACTTACATAGAACAAGTGTGGCTATAAAGCATGGTGAAGCCAAGATAAGTTATATACCTGCCAGACTGACTGTACACATTAAATCAAATTTTTTTTATAATCATATAAATTTTAAAGTGATGTTTATAAAGTGACGTGTGCAAATACAACAGCTATGACGTGTATATATGATAAAATTTGATAAAATTCTGCACTTATTTTGCAGTTAGTCATCAAGTTGTGGTCAGTGAGATAAAGGTGTGGATTAAAAAAATAAAGGTATGGATTGAAAATGAGTTTTAAGTTCCCAGTCTAGTACAGTTAAAAGCTGCTAGTTCACCTACAGGTGGCACTAAATGTGTGATATACACCCTTATATACTGTATATATTTTAAAAATGCTACTCTTTTTCTCTTCTCTGTCTGACAGGGAAACAAACAGGGTCAGATTTTAGTGATACTCCTCAAGCGAAAGAAGCAGCATTATGTTCAAAGCTGAAATCATTGTCAAAGAGAACACTTAATATCCTGGACACAGGTCTAGGAGAAAATGAGACTGCCAAGTTTGCTTTCCAAAAGAGTAATCACCATAAACAACCACTGCAATTCAAACATTTAGCTGCTATAACTTGTGAGACACAAGACGCACAAAGTCTGTAATGCAGTTTAATATCATTCAGTTTAGCGTGTTCAGCCTGAGTTACAGAAATAAAAAGATGCATCCATAGGTGACACATAAAAAAGTAAGGCTTGTCCCTGCTATGCTCTAAGTTAAAATAAAAGCAGAAAATCTGTTGAGATAGAAAATGCCTGCTTTCCTATGATAATAATAATCACTGAATCTCTCAAAACATTCAATGAATGCAGCATAAGTCAAAGATAACTGCCGCATTATATATTTAAAAAAATAAATAAATACATGTATGTGTGTGTGCAAGACTGCCATACATAAATCATAAATATACTGTAGTTGTATCTCTCAATAAAACTGCTTTCAGACAGAACAGCAGGGTGCCCGCATGTGTATGTGTGTGGCGACGCTCCCTTTGATATCTGAAATAAGAAAGCTGTGAGGCAGAAGTCTGAATAAAATATTCCTACCATCAAAGGGGAGCATGCTACAACAAATGGCAGTGTACAAAGAGGCAGGACACAGAATCTGATTGGGGTCACGCAGCCTCTGTCTGTCAGGATGTAGAGACTGTAAACTTTATCACTTCCAGTGTGCAAATCCAATAAAGTAGATTGTAAAGACTGATTCTCAGCTATGGATTAAAAATTAAACATGGCTTCAGGTTTTTATTTGCACACCAGTCCTTAAAAGATCATTTTCAATTGTTTTGATACATTAATTAATTATGTGATAGTCTAGAATAAAGCAGTATTGATCCCAGAAAAGGGAATCAGTCTTTTGACATGGTTCATTTGTCATTATAGGAGTGTAATTCCACCCTGCAGAACTTGCGTCTGTTACATGCCTTCATTCTTCAAAAGCAATTAGCAGATCCCACAATTCACACGATTCTATAATCCATATTTCCACCAATGAAACACTAACTGTGTTACAACAGTTTATACAGTGTTTTCTCACATAAGCCACCCTGGCACTCTCTTGCCTCTGTTTAGCACCAGACATGATAGAGCTATCTTGTATCCCTGTAACAGTAGAGCAGAATCCAAAAGCTTTTCACCACGGCACCTGGCATGGTGCTGGCAACCTGCTCCAAAAAGTGTAATGTTGTAGTTGCTCACTTGTGCTGAGTGCTAGTGAGTGTCATTTTCTTTCACCTCTCCAAGAGCCCTCGAACAAAGCCCCCCTCTTCAAAAAACACTTGATGCATATGCCCACCCTCACTGTCACTCAAGTGTGAGGTGGATTGGAACAAGTCAGGTGCAGATGGAAAGTAAGCAGGACGCCACTGAGAAGGGTAGTAGTCATGGGAGTGATGGAGTGAGATGGAGAGAAAGGCAGTAGGGAGGGAGAAGGAGGCAGCAGGGAGAGGGGCATGATGAGTTTTATGAGTCATATTATTGACTGGCAACCATGCTGAGCTGATTGTGTTAATCGCTTTCCTTGGGAGCTGAAGAGACCAGGGACTTCACTGGGTGTCTTCATTGAGTTTTATTTTAAAGGCCAGCAGCTGGCTTGTGCATTAGGGATTGACTGATTGTTCATTTGAAGAGTGAGGGTATGCATTTGCATGTTTATCTATATGCAGTCAATTACAGCAATAACTGGCAAATTTGAAAAATGAGATCCAATTGTTTGGCTATAACATAGATAAAGCTGAGCACTCCATAGCAGAGACAGATGTTTCTAGTTTTCTGGGGACAAGTACTGAGGGATGTTAATGTCTGGCATAAAGCATCATTCTGCAGAGAAAGAGGAAAAGAAAGCGAAGCAAAATAACTTTGATAATGAAAGCTGGCACTGGTTGATGGCAATGAAAGAAAGAGAAAGATTACATAGGTAGCACTTCATATTCTGTTTCCTAACTAAGATTTCCTCTCCTCAATGCCCCCTACACCTCCTCTTCTCATCATTCTTCTGTCTTTTTCCTTGTACAACTTTACCTCAGTCTTCCTGTTCTTAACCTGCCCATCCTTGGTAGTGTTGCAGTTTCTCAGCCATGATGGCAGTTCACAGTGTAGTGGTCATCTCTCTGCTATATCTCAAAACTTGTGCCTGCTTCTGCCTGTTTGCCTCTTCTGCCTGCTGCTTATGAAAGTTATAATAGACTTCCCGTCATGCTCATAAAGTTGGGAGCTGTAGATTTATGATCTCATTTAACTCTGGCTTTACAGCAGCAAGCTCCAGGGTTGGTTTAATGAAACACCAGAGGAAGTCCATCCTGCAAATCAGCAGTGATACCACCAGCTCAAATGTCTAATTGGATAATACCCCTAAACTTTGATAATCATTAACAACACCAAGCACTTTCAGTTTCTTTGTGCTGCAGAGAATCACTCAGGTAATGGCGCAAGTTGGTTAGTTACTGACTATGGAGGAACCAGATCTGATTTCTCTGCAGCATACAGGAAACAGGGGAGAAATATTGGAGTAGCATCTCTTCTTCACCTCTCTCAGCAGAGATTCTCCTAAAGTTGTCATTCAGCATTGCAACTGGGCAGCATTTAAACTAAGCTAGAGGAAATTAGAGCCATTTCTCTCTTCACTGTCAGCCTTTCTGAAAGCACAACTTCTTCTTTTCTGCCTATGAGAGTATCAGTAACTCCTACTTTAATCAGTTTTCCCTTGGGAGGATGGGAGTTTGTGGTTGGAAGATCGCTGATAATGGGTCTTCATACATCCAGGCTGTCAAATATGAGGTCATGGGAATGGAGGAAACCCTGGAGTGGCACAAAGGGGGAAATCCAGAAATATTAAAGAGTAATTTTCATTTTAGTGAGCAAGCCCAACTGAATTTTAATTTCTCCAGCCCTCTGTGGTTTCCTGCTGTTTTCATTGCTGCTGTCTTCTCCCTTAATGGGCTTTTGCATGGCAGCCATGTGACAGCTTTAAATCTGTCCATTACATATTCTACTTCATCCCGTACATCTAATGGATAAATTTCTGGGACAGTGAACTAAACGCCTTCTCTCTGCTGAAACCACCGTCTGTGTCTGGGAGAAGAGGATTATCCTTTAAACCTGAGGTGCTCCAGCTAGCCGCCACTGATAACACGATGATGACAGCACAGGTTATGTTATCATCGCTACTCAAACATAGCACTCTAATACATGACCTGCCTACGGTATGCAAACATTACTCGCACCCCATTTCACTCTGCATATCTTGGACATAATTATGGATAACAGAAGATATTGAGAAATGTGTTTTTTCAGCACTAATGAGATATCTGATAGGATGCATAGTTTGACTGTCTTAAATGAGCCAATGTCAATGACCCATTCTCTTACACAGAGATGACTTAATCATATCATATTTATATTATATAAATAAGCCAGTGTTCTAAAACATATTCGACTTTACTATGTCCCACATGAGAGATCACTAGCTTATGAACTCTGATATATAGATCCCCTTGCAGTCAACCCAGGGACAAAGCATATAGGGACAAGGCACATTTGCATTTAAGAATTACTTTTTCCCTCCTGCTCCCTAAACTGCCACTGTGATGAGAATGGTGGAGTTAGTGCTGAACGGATAGGTGGGTGGTAATGAAACTGGAAGTGATTCAAATAAGCTCTTAATTTCAGCTCAGCATTTATGAAACATTAATGAAGAGAAGAGAAGATGTGTTGCTGTGAAAACTCTCTAGCTTGGAAAAGCACGGGAAGAGCACAGCATGAATTTAAACTTGTTGGAAAATGAAGAAAGTATTATAATGGGGCTGACATGCCTCCGATATTACTTTGTTGAATTTCTACTGCCCACTATGTAAGATTTCATTGGAAAAAAAAGTTGGTGTGACATCAACTGTGGCTCCCTTTGAAGCTGATAGCAATATGAAAAATTAATGCACACTTCTGCATCCACTGGCAAAAATCTGTCTAAACCAAAAGTGAATATCTGGTGCGTAGGCAGACAACCCCTACTTGTATGGATATGAGGTAATTTTACTGAAGACTGCACACACCTTAAGAATTAGCAACTTAAGTAGATTCTGCCATTTATATCTAGCTAACCTCCACCTGTTAACACTGCAGGATACCAGCCTTAATAAAAGCACTTGTAACCAGTTGTGGCTTCATATTCCACTGTCCACAGTATTATATCAGCCATTACATAGACTCTGTAGTTCTGCAGTAAGCATATATTACAACTGCAGGAATTTCCAAACAAAGCATCTTGAAGGTGTAGATCAGTTTTGTAGTGGCATTTAAGCGCCTTCAGGCGACTGTTGTTGTGATTTGGCGCTATATAAATAAAATTGAATTGAATTGAATTTCAGTGTCATGCCACAACACATGTATTATTATACAAGAATTTATGTAAGTACTGTATGTTTAAGCTTACTCATACATGTACTGTGCTTCTTGCATGAACAGATATACACAGGCATTCTGACAGAAAGACTTTAACACAGATGATCGCTCTCACACACGAGCACACAGTCATACGCTACAGCACATCAGAAATCTGACAGTGAGTGAGATGCGGGCAGGGAAATAGACACCGGAAAAGAAGCCAAACACACCAAACACACAATACACCCACACGCGCACGAATTCCCGAGGCAATGGCAGAATGAAACAGACCATCAGACAAAGCTGAAAGGTTCTCCTGTGGCGACTGCCTCTTTTGTCTTAACTCTAACTTTGGCTACTGTGCCTCTGTACCACCATATTACAGCCTTCTGATGGTCGATTGCCTCGGAGAAGGAAGACTAATGATAAGAAAGGCACTGAGCGACAGAAAAAAAGTCACTGCAGGGACTGGAAAATATGCATCAATATGGATAATACTGTAAAGATAATTTAACCAGACTGCCAATAAGTTCCACAGTGAGTCATTCACATGGAAAGTAGACATTCAGTCATCCTGAAATATCACTAATATATGTATTTAATACTATATGAATAGAATTTTTCTTCTTACTTAGCTTAATTAAATTTAGATGCATTCCTATAAAAAATTCACAAGTCTATTTAATATGCATTGAATATAATGAAAAAGAGAAAATGTGAAAAGAGTTACACAGAGAATGTCATTGTTGTCGTTGGCACAGGATATTTAAGTCACTCATATAGGTATAGTCTAAGATTAGATAGATTTAAGATGCACTCATTCTGCGACTCTGAGGGAAGAAGAAGGCAATGAAAGAGGGAGCGGAAAAGGTAGAGAGGGGGTGGAGTGTCAAGGGATTGGCAGGAATGACAAGATGTGACAGTGAGCGCATTGGCTCACAGGGTGGTTGCTACTTTACACTCCAATCACACAGTCCCCCTGTCCCCCAAGACATTTTAATCTGATCCCCCGACCCAAGGAGACGAAAGCACACCATAACACTGCTCAGAGGAAAGCAGGAGAGAGGCAGAGAGATGAGACGCAACATTTTATTTCCAGACTTTTCCTTCCTCTTATATGGATGGATTTTTAATTGCATCTCCAAGAAGGCTGTTTCTTATTTACTACAGCTTGCTTCATATGCTGACTGTGTTAGATGCAATGTGAATGAACAGACCAGAATGGACAAACCTTTGCGTAAACTGTATAATATATACATGCGCATGTGCTTGCAAGTGCACAGCACTACTTTTGATTGGATTAGCCAGAGAAAGACATCCATCCTTTTAGCCTCCCCCCCACTGGTAAGGGGCTGCATTATCGATCCTGAACAGCTCCATTTCCTTTCTGTGTCCAAACTTATTAGATGCTCTGCTTTCATGCTGCCTGGTCCGATCCCTCTTTCTTCCTCTTTTCTTTAAAGTCTTTTCTTTAAAGATAAATTTTCCTCCAATTTATCTTTGTCTTTCTTCATCCTCCACCAAATTCTTGCCCTATCTTTGTCATGTCATTGTATTTTCCATTCCTTTGTGTATTTTCCACCAATGTGTCTTGTCTTATCTTAATCTACATCCATTTCAGCTTTCACCCTCTCATTATCTTCTAGATGACTCTTCTATCCTCTACCTCTCCCTGCTGGTGTCTTTACTCCTGTGAGTACCAGCTCTGTCAGTCTCTGTGCTCACTCTGTTCCTCTCCAGTTAATACTGAAATTAAGACTAGTGATTTTGAATAGCTGGGTTGAACAATTGTCATTATTTTCCTCGGGAGAGGAGTAATTTCTGACAGAGTTGCAAAGAAGAAAGTAATGCAATGGAGAAATTATGACTTTGCAGCTAACTTATGGTGAGAGAATGGGCTCAACCAATCATGATATGGAATGTATAAGAGTCTTTTTTTCTTCAAAAAGACTTTATGCAACACTTTTAACTATTAGATAAATTTATTGGCTTAGACATGTTTTATAAGGGTGGAACACTTTTCAGATTACTGTTGATGCATGCTGGCAGGATAAAATATCTTGTCTGCCCTCATGTATTTTGAAAAGCCAATTTGGTAGTAGCACAGATAAACAACTGCAGACAGAAACAACCTTTTTTTTTTTTTGCTTCGTCTAAGATATATGTGTCTCTGTATTTCTGCAGGCTCTTTACCCAAGCCCAGAGGAGGGCTGGCAGATCTACAGTTCAGCACAGGACGCAGATGGGAAGTGTATCTGTACTGTGGTCGCACCAGCCCAGAACATGTGTAACCGCGACCCACGCAGCAGGCAGCTTCGCCAGCTCATGGAGAAGGTGACAGCTGTCAATAACACACCCACATTGAGACACGAGTATTACCCACACAAACATGCAAGCACAAACTGCCACACTGTGCTCGTGTCTGACGCCGTCTGTCACATACAGGCTGCTGAAGTGAACAGTCTTCCTTTACCCCACAGTTGATCGGTCATGCATATCAACATGACAGCAGTCGAAAGACTGTTGTTGAGCAAGTGAGCACCTGAAAGTTAATGAATCATGACTAGCTGATGGAAAATATCCTAAACCTACCCATGTAATTGAATTCACTCAACCCTAGCTTTACAATGCTTCTTTTATAAAATATAAATTTATTAGTTGACTGTTAACTAATCAGTGAGATTGTAAGTGCTTTGTGTGGAGAGTTGTAAATTAAATGCTGTGTCACCAAATCTGGGCTCAATATGACGTTTCATTAGGACTCTTTTGTGCTTACTTGTGATTTGATAACATTTAATGACATTCAAAATAAGTACTATGCATACTGCTTCAACAGCCAGAGAATAAATCTATGTATTATTTACATGCAGTAGAGGGTTACTGACCTACACGTAGTGCATACAAATGCAATTTCTTGCTAGTATCTAGCACGTAAACACAAACACAGAACTAAGGTCAGACAGCAGGTAGGTTCGTAAGTGATCCACAGCGGCTTGTTAAGTCTCCAGATCTAGACGCAGCACACCTGTCTCTTTTAATTTATTTATTTATTCATTTAATTTGTATTCAGATGTCTGTTTAAACAATAGAAACCAGAGAAATAATGTTAAAAAGCTTTCAAATGCTTGATGGGTCATGGTTCAATGGAATACTAAGCATCTGCGCTCTGCTCTTCAGCTCATTCATAGTAGAGTTGTTTTTTTCTTGGACAGTCAAAACCAGTGAGTAGGTGAAAGGGAGGCTGGCTCCGCAGAGTAAGTGAAAGCCTAGGAGCAAAGAAGTAGAATAGAGGAGGAAAGGAAAGACAGGAGGGGGTTGACATTGATGCGGTCTTGTGAAGAGAGGTGGTGGTAAATTGAGATGCTGAATAGGCTCTGAGGCCCTGATGGATCAATGAGACACCTGAATTCACATATTGCATTCATTCTCATTGAAGTTTGCCTTTTCCCCTGACGGTCTCTGTCTGCTAGTCTTTCAAACACACGTTCATACTAACAAAATCCACACTCATACACACTTTAAAAGAAGCATATTCCAACAGAAAAGAAAGAGTCTGGGATAGAAACAGACAAACTTGGTAAAGCTAGTCAGAGAAGTCCACCTAGATATGTGTGTGATGTACAGTATAGAAATTCATATATACTCTACATATTTATTCTTACAGTGTGCACTTGTAAAGAATAGTTGTGCCTGCATATTTTATAAGCATGCAGACCCAGTACAGTACTCATAGCATGCTAATGTTTAATAAAGAATGTGTGTGTGAATATGTGTTTGTATTGTCAGTGCTGCTCAAATAATTGAAGTCTACAAAATGAACACAAATTGAATCCCTGTAGTTTCAGCCATTCCATAAAAATTGACATTTTATCACAGAAGTTATTAGTTCTATAAGGACTTTGCTTTTAGTACTGTACAGTCTAAGAATGTGGCATGTCTTTGTCTGTTTGCATGCATCTACCTGCATGTGTGACATCCTTAATGTCTTTTCTCATTTTTGGTAAATATATTTATTTGGGAATTCTGAAGTATTCATTCTGATTGCAGTCTGATCCTATGGGAAAAGTCAGTCAGACAAAATCTGTACAAAAACCATATTTTATAAAATACTGTTTGCATTTGGAAAACTGTAGTTTAATTCTGAAAGTTTGAGCAAGTGCTCAAAGAGAGGACATCATTTTTTTTTTTCATTTGTTTGTTTTTAGCTAAACTAACAAGGAATTAAATATTAACTAGAATACCATTTTCAAACTTTTCAAATTTTGCACAGACAACTATCACGATATGATCAACCAATGCAGTGTTAGCTAAGCTGTGTTAGTAAACGGGTACCTCAGTTTCTGCTTTAAAGCTAACATGCAGAGAGGATAATTTTCAAAAGCCAGCACACCACAGCAATACTCTGGAACTGAGGGTTGGGCAAGGGAAGGGTAAAATTCTGAAAACAATCCTGGAATTTTCAGGATTAAAGTCGTAAATTTACGAGAAAAAAATGGCAAATCTATGAGAAAGAATTGCCAAAAATACAGGGAAAAAATGACAAATTTGCTTCACATTTCAAAGTTAAAAAACATCAGGAGTATCCTGTTGATCATACTACCATAACATGTTTGTAGAGACACTTTTAGCAGCGATAACTTGATGTAATTGTTTTCTCTTTGACTTTATCAGTCTCTCACATCCTTGTGGACTAATTTCACCCTACTCTTTTTTGCAGCGTTGCTTCAATTCATTGAGCTTTACGGGCATTCATTCATGCACAGCTCTCTTAAGGTCTCCCCACAGCATTTCAATTGGTTTGAGGTCTGGACTTTGACTGGGCCATTGGAACATCTTGCATCTTTTCTTTTTCAGCCATTCAGTTGTAGATGGCTTACACGTTTGATTAACAAGCAAAAGACCCCAAAGGGTTTGATCCCCAGAGAAGACACAAATCCCTTTGGGGTTTGCTCAGGAAGGGCATCTGGTGTAAAAATCTACCAAATCAAACATGTGGAGCTACCTGCTACCCCTTGTAAATAAGGGAGCAGCTGAAAGTAGCTCTGCTGTAGATTTGCTGGTGTGTTTGGGATCACTGTTCTGTTACATGACTCAATTTCAGCCAAGCTTTAGCTGTTGGACAGATGGCCTCACATTTGACTCTAGAATACTTCGGTAACAGAGAAGTTCGTGGTCGACTCAATGACTAGAGAAATTATTCAATAACTTCCCGCTAATACAGTGAACATTTAATATTTCCACATCACCCTCTTTTGTCTGACCATTTTTCCTTCAATGTCATATTCCAACATGTGGAGGGCTGCTTCATTCTGGTGACACCACACTGTATGAGAGTGGAGTGATTTCTTATTATGTACGTATTATGGGTTTTTTGGTGTTGTACTTTGCATACGGTCCCTGAGCACTTTTCTCACAGCCAGCTGCACATCCCAACCAGTGTTGTTAATCCAGGTTGGAGGATGACTCATTTTTATGAAAACGAGCTTGTAGTTTGTTATATTTTTTTCCTTCGATGGTCCTAATATGTCATTGTATAAATTTTAATTAACTTCTCCAACATAGATTTCAGTGTGGCTATGATCCTTACTTGATCATAGCCCTTCTCTTCCAGTTATTTTTCTTTTGAACTTCAATTCTTTGGTTGTTTCCAGATGCTTTGGAGTTCAGTACAACTGGCTGTGCACAAGCACAAACACCCCCTGTTGCTGACTGGCTGGAGTAGTGTTGTGTGGATCGGTCCAAGTCACTTTGTTTTTTCCCCCGTTTCCTGAGCCAGGGCTGTACACTGGATTTTTTTTTTTTTTTCACTGCACCACCAAACAGCCAGCTAGCGGATAATGGATAATTTGCTGAATTTGACAAATATTTAACTGGATTACAATGGCTTACTTCAGCCATTTTTACTTTTTTCAGTGATTCAGTCTATTCATACAATCATGTGAAAATGAACATTTTTGCAGGACTCTATGCTATGCTCAGAGAAACTGCAAAAAAAAAAAAAAAAAAAAA
>VUQI01010616.1:4203-18794 GCA_015106735.1 Paratilapia polleni
TCTAAAAATGGAAATTAAAAAAAAAAAAAAAAAAAAAAAAAAAAAAAAAAAGGGGGGGGGAAAAAAAAAAAAAAAAAAAGAAAAAAGAGGAAAAAAAAAAAGGGGGGGAAAAAAAAAGAAAAAAAAAAAAAAAAAAAAGAGTGGGTTATAGCTGATGCTGCATGGAAAACAATAAATCTTTCACTTTACTGCAATATTCTTTACTGTTCTCAAAGTGTTTTCTTTGTCTGACGTATTACCATCTCTCACTCCCAGGCCACAGTCTGTGTGCATCACTGTGCACTGTATTTCACACCCGCTTTTCCCAGACTCAACTTCCTCTGTTACAGTGTTCTGTCAGCAGCGATAAATCAGGGACAGCAGCTATATACAGAAGGCTGCATTAAGGCAGATACAGGCTGGCACAGCACCCACATTCATTTGAATGAAGCCACTGCAACAATACAATGGAGCTCTGCTAGTTTTGTCAAGCAAAAAAGCTTGACAAAAGCTGAGGAACCTGCCACAGCTGGCTGGATCATAAATTGATGTAATCTGGACCTCACTGTGACAACTTGCTTGAGTTGTAAAATCCTGTCATAAACCTCTGTGCAGTGTTCCAACTTCTGATAAGCTTTACTGTCTACAGACAGTAGTCTGTCACTCAAATTGAACTTCCTGGATCTTGTTAGCACCTGAAAAAACACCCCCACATCACAATTCCTTGCATTTATTCTTAGTATGAAGGTGTTAAAATAAAAACTTTATGAGCTCAAACAGGTCATTTTTAATGGTGGTGCTTTTCTTCCACTTTATCTGCGTAAAACCTTGCTGTTGTCTTTCAGTAAACAACAACACAAAATGACTCTTCAGTGCCTACAGGAGGGATGCAAATCCGTAATCAACATTTTCAAGACACAGTTAAATCGACTATGTGACGATGACAGATGATAATGTAAGTGGAAGGGCACAAAGGAAGGACGCAGTTCTCACCTGAGGACTGTGCAGGTCTGTGGTGAGCATAATGATAGAGTATGCCAACACGTAGGCAGTGTCTGCACTGGCAAACAAAGTTTGTCTGCAAAAGAGGGCACACATGGGGCCAACATTTAGTGGCTGCACTGGTCTAATCAAATGCAAACTCCAGAAATGAACAGAAGTAATCTGTCAAGCACAATTGTAAAGCTTTGATACTAACAGGAAACCGTGGCTCTTACCCCTGGTTGCACTCCAAGTACCGAGCAGCAAACTTCTCCATCAGCCTGTCTATTTTCTGGGCCTCCCCCGGCAGCCTGAAGCCTTCCAGAAATGCTCTAAGTGCAGAAACAAAGTCCCGGCCGCAGAAATCCAGTTGGTCCACGTAGCAGTACATCACTTCTTTGTTGAACTTGATGTTCTCTCCCAGGAACTCACCCACCTGCGTCTTGATGCACAGACAACGGGGAATTACTAACTTGAATTAAGAATAAAGCAATGAATAAGCTGAGTTTGTGTAACCCCTCACCGTGTCCAGTCTGTCCTCCTGGTGTAGGAACTGAGCAATATCCGCAGCTGTGGGACCCAGCATGCCCTGGTCCTGCAGGTACTGGATACCGCGCTTTGGCTTCTTATTGAAGCTGCGGAGTAAATGAAGGAACAAATGTTTTCACTGGACAAGAACAAACAGAAATGGAAACATTCCACACAGGCCCATTCTTATGTGAATCCCAAGCAGGCTGAGAAAAAGAGCTCACAGGTCAATGCCGTGCTCGATGATGTCCTTCTGCTGTTTGATGACCTCATACTGCTCTGGGTGATCTGCCTGGGATACGGGGATGCTGGAGGACACGGTGGAATCCAGTGAGCTGATGCTGTCCCGACGTCCTGCCAGCTGCTCTGGGAGCTTCAGCTCGGCCCCCTCACTATCAGACGGATGCTCTTGACCTGCAAACCCAACACACGAGATTTAAATACACATCTAAACTCCCCACTCTCCTTTTCATTGATGTCATTATTAATTAGAAGGAGAGTGGGGTCTATTCACTTTGCAATACGCACTTACCCAAGTTAGCCTGAAGGTTGGGATTGACATACATGTCTTTGCTCCACTCCACCATACATTTGAGGATGGACACCAGACACTCCAAACCCTTTTTACGGAGGCTCAGCTCCTGTGGGTATTAAAGAACAATTCAAGTTCATGTGCATGGCAAAATATGGCCTGTAGTGTCCTGTCTGTAGGCTGTATAAAAGATGGATATAGCCTCCGGGTCTAAAAGCAAAAGGTGCTTTATGACTGCATTTTTTCTAATGGCCAGCAGGGGCCAACTCCCCTGGAGTCTTTGAGAAAATGATCCTACTTTTCACTTGATCCATGACCTCAGTAAACACTTTGCTGCTGAGTTTATAGTCTCCATTGCTAGTTTTAAGTCTGATTAAATACAACATGAAGTTTATTTGGTAAATGAGAGTCCCATTTAGTGTAAAATAGGCAACAAAGCAGGGTATATTTTAGGGTATGGCTACAGTTTCTCAGCCAAAGTGATCAACTCAAGACTTCAAAACAGCGCTTTACAAACCAAGGGTGCCATCATGGTGCCTAGATCATTCTTTTCTAATAATACTATGGCCCTACCTCCTTACAACTATTTGCTTACAATTTCAGCAAAGAGCTTAATAACTAGGGTGTTAAACATAAATCTGAAAAACTGAGGAGCTGCTGTCTGTTGCTGTGCAGAAAGACCGTACTTTGGCACCGATCACCCTACAAAATGCATTACGGTGACATTGAGCGCACACGTACCTGCAGAGGTGTCATCCCAAGCTCCTGACCACTCCTGCCCTGAGCAATCTTAGACAGGTCATTGACAAGACGCTCAAAAATGTTGGCGGCATTTAGGTCACAGTCATAGTTTACATAGATGTCAACAACGCACTGGGCATCTGGGGGGAGAGGCAAAATGGATTAGGAAAAACATTTCAATAAGGTTTTTGTTAATGTCTTTACATACAACATGCTAATGATACACTGTGGTTATAAATTACAGTAATGGCTTATTTTGTGGCAAACCTCAAATCCATGCTCAGGGTTTTCTTGTTAAAAAAGCTACTAAAATTCCGCACCGTCTTTAGCAACCCCCCGCCATATATTTACTGGCATAGTTCTGCTTTCTATTCAGAGAGGACACAGCTCCAGCTTTGCATACGCATACCTAGAAAGCTGGAGGGAGTGATCCCAGCAGCAACACCTGAGCATAGAAAGGAGCGGGCATCACTGACAGAGATTAATTACGTCAGACACAGCGTCAAAGAAGGAGCTGGGTTGCAGAGCGGCCTGCAGGTGTTTAGCAACTGTGGGTGGGCTAAAGCAGCTTCAAAACCATGCCATGTCTGAGATAGCCAATTGGACGTGTAGAATAGAGCCTGACCGATATAGGATTTTTAAGACTGATACTGATACTGATACCAGTATGGTTTAAAAATCCGATATATTGGCCAACATTTTATTTCTTTCAGACACACAAAACAGATTTTCCTAACATTTACTCCCTAACAGTTATTTATGATTCCTTACTATGATAATATAACACAGTTTAAAAATAGTCTTGTTTCGTTGTCACAAAAAGTCATGGATTATTCATTTACCCTCTGTCCGACTCTGTTTGGATCAGCTGGTTGTTGTGTTTGTGGCTTTCCAAACACGTGTTGCCAACAGTTAAGTTGCAGAGTTTGTACAAACTATGCAACATCGACACTCATAATATGGTTGAAGGGTGCTTCTCCTGTCTCTTCCTTACTTTTTTAATTTTAATCAACCGTTATAAAGGGCATCAGTTGATTTGGGCTGGCATTAAGATCAACTGATCTGCTGGTACTGTAGCTGAGCCTGACTTCAGGGCCTGCCTGAATTAGAATGCTAGAATGTGCTAAAGGCATTACTGCATAACTGAAATAGCAGCAGCTAATTCTCTTCACTTGATAAAAAGGTAACACTGCAGAATGACACACCAACATTTATCCACATTAGCAAAGTTTTTTTTTTAAATATGTAATGGCTATCTTTCACATTTCTGCTACCACCTCTTACTGCCCTCTACGGTTATAGAAATCACATCAAGCCTGTGCTCTTGGTAAAGAGTGACCTTCAACTACAGCTTAGTCATAGCAAGGTATAAGCAGCAGCTAAAAAGTATGATTAACTTGTATCAGTGAATTTATACCTGCACAGATGCGTGTTAGCGTCTGGATAACCATCCACTTGTGCTCAAAGGAGCTGGTCGAAGTCTCCAGGATGGTCAAAAAGATCTCCCGGAAAAACACCTGAAGTGAGGAGAACAGGACATTCAGGTTTTAAAAATATCACACCTATTGGGTACAAATGTCCCTGTAGGTCATTAAATGTGCCAATAGGTCATTAATTGTAAGATCAAGTGTCATAATTTGTCAGACCAAGTGACTCAATGCAGATGATGGTGCGTGTTACTATCCAAGTGCTGTACCTCAATCTGCATCTTCAAGTGTACTTTGAAGTGGGAAAGAAGGGTGAGGAAGATAGCCAGTGAGAGCTCAAAAACCTCAGGCACAGAGGAGACGCCATTTTTGGACAGCGCCACACACAGATACTGTTTGATGGCGTTCACGAACATCTCGTGGGTGCGAAACACTGGCCCAGCACCCTGCAGCACAGAGAGCAGCAGCTGCAGGGAGACAATCTTGGACCGCAATTCATGAGACCTGCAGGTGAGAGGAAGTGTACGAACATGAGTTCATTCTCATGCTCTAAGTTGAGGAAACCAAAACGATATATCGCATGGGGGTTTATTTCAGCTTGGTATTTCATGAAGGCTAGGTTGCCTTCTTTGTCAGCTTCTTCCTGGGCTCATTTTACTTTGCTCTATTTACAATGACTGGCCCAGCGGCTAGTATTACAGTAACTAGAGAAGACAGGGCCACACTAGGATGGAAAAGGGCAAGTTCACCTGGGGAGACTGAAAACTCTACAGAAGCCAGAGGCGGTGATATTTTTCTGGGCAAATTACAGTGTGACAACAAGAGGATACTAAATCAGGGTACATGATTTAGAGCACATGTTTCAATGAGATCATCATGGTGTTTATCTAAAGATATATCAGGATGTTACAGGAAAGTTCATAACAATACATTTATGGTAAGGTAAAATATAATGTGACAATGTGAGATGAGTCATGAAAATGACTCACTTTGGGTCTGGAGGTCCATCAGCAAGGGGCTTCATGGAAAGCTTACACAGTGAGCGGAACACCAGAAAGGCGTCTTTCTGCAAGATGTGAGAGAACCGGGCAGCGTTGTGGGGTCCCTGCAGGGCTTCAGCATCCTGAGACAGAGAGTTAATCACACTCTATATAACACCTTAAAAAGGCAAACAAAAGCTCTGATTGGTCTAGCCTCGAGGTTTTTTTATACTGAAAGATTCAAAGCAGAGCACCAGATGTGTTGTCCAGAGATACTTTAGTAGCTCTTTTCTGCGCCACGGGTTTTCAGTCATAGCTTAATTTAGAGAACAGCTTTAAAACAAAGTTACAAAAGTACAACAGAAATGAAAAGTAATAAAACACAGAACATAAACATTAACATTTAAGAAAATGGCATAAGATAAAAAACAGTTTTCATCCCTACTACTCAACACCATGTCCTTTTCTATGAACTTTTATTTGGGGGATTTTAGTTACACTATTCTTCTCTATTATTTTAGGGGAGGCCGCACACTACTGATGAACTACTCACCAGCATGTCTGTGGAGGAAACTGAAGATCGCTCCTCAATGATGCCATTCATCTGCTGAGCTTCTGTTCTGACTCTAGGGGGAGCCACCTCTGTCTGCTCGGTGTCAGGGTGGGCTGGGTGTTCACCTTTTGGAGAAGATGCCAAAACAGACATTTTCAGGTCATAGCAATTACCAAAAAGAAAAAAAACAAAAACAACAATCACGACAACAACTGTACAGACTGTACAGAACAGAAGAGACCAAGAAGAGAATAAGAGCTCTCACCTGCTCCGCTGTGTGTCTGTGCTGCCTGTTGCTCTCCCGTCTCTGCTGGTTTTGAGTTGTTCTCTGGTTTGTCCCCTTCTTCAGCCTGCTGAGCTGCTGTAGGAGGGGTCACTGCATCTTCATCCTCAAAAACTGAATCTGACGTAAACAAACAACAGTATACGAAATATCAAAGATTAAAGAAGCTAAAACATGAATCCTTGAGACCTTTTCTCAAAGTTCTTTTTAGATTTCAACTGCATTGCACACACCTCTTGTTGGTGTGACCTGTTCTGTTCCACCATTATTTGGAGTATTTCCACCCTCAGGTTCTCCATTGATTGATGGTGTGTCCGGCCCTTGGTCCTGGTCCAGATCAGGGGCTGAAGGTGGCTGTGTGGAGCTGGTGGTGAGATCTGGAGTACTAGCTGCCGGGGATGGTGAGCTCTGCGGCTCCGGAGTTGGCGTCTGTTCTGACCGGGGGGAGCCAGACCTCCGGCTACCCGGTACTGGGGACGGATTTTGCTGGGGCAAACGTAGTCGGTCCTTCTCCTGCTCCTGAGCCTCCAGAGCCTGTGGAGGCAGCAGAGGTAGAAGGTGAGCCATGCAGAAAAATTGTTTTACACAAGGATGGACGCCTTGCCTAAGCATAATCTCATCAATCCTTAGGCTGGATGACTAAAAAAGTTTAGACATTCCAACTAATAATAAGTTGATTCAGAGCTTATATTAGTTCCCACTGAATGGGAACCATGATGACTTTGGCATATGAGTGAGAGCGTACTTAAACTATTCAGTTCAATTAAAGTTTATTTATATCACGCCAAATCACAACAAGTCACCTCAAGGCGTTTTATACTGTAAAGACCCTACAAAAACAAACAAGCAAAATTGAAAGGTGACATGCACGGCTGTACAAGGAAACCCAAATTTTATCTGCTGTATTTCAGCAAAAGCAAAGTATATGCAGAACATGGTGAAGAACTAGCTTGGTGCTGTGATCGAATGCATCGGCTAGCTACAGGGTGACTGGCTCTGACTCTCCAAGAGAACCAAACGTGTTTTATGTTGTTGAAAAGCTTTTACTTTGAGTATTTTCTTTTCAGACCACACCAATAATACTGGAAATAATGTACTTTATTAAAAACATATTTATCTCACTGGTTTAGTTAGGAGTTATTTGTTAAAATATTTAGTTTTGTTACAATAAAACCATTTACATATGGAGCTATGTAAAGTCGATTGGTTGAAGGATGGAATTTATTTATCCCCCCCCCCCCATTTGTAACTTGTGGCTGTGTTTCATCATTTTCTGATTTTTAAAACCAAACAAACATGAGTAATCATAATTATTGTCATCTGTGCTAGGCAAACTAGTTCAAATGAGCTCCACCTTAAGATTCTAAACACTCAGTTTCAGACCGTTTTTTCTACTCTCAGATGTGTATGGAGTCAAACAGGTGGGAGATCCCAAATAAGGTCATCTCAGGCACAAAGTTCTGAATGTGAGCACATAAACCCCGCCCATTCAAATCCTCTGTCTACAAGGGGCAGCCAATTAGAACAAAGTTGGCTCAAAAGGAGCTAAAAAAGTTGGTTTCAGAGAGAGGATGAACTGCAGGGCTTCAGCAAAGCCCCGTATAAGACAAGTGGGGATCATTTTGAACTTTATTTTTGTTGTTTTTTTACATTTTGAATTATGCAAAGGTCTTGTAGAGTAAAAGAATAATATGGAGAGCTGGTCCTTAAGTGCATTTCCATGATTACACTATAATACTTTTACATAAGGAACACTGGCTTACTAATTTTGCAACAGTCTCAGTAGTCAAGTCAACTAAATGATTCATGAATGTATTGTTAGCTAACTAGATATGAATTTTCTTTTGGTATATTTAGTTTAGTCTGTTTGCCACAAGTAACATAAATTGATGCGTGTGTATTGGTATAAATCTTGATCATGCTTTTACGGGCAGCACAGTGGTGCAGTGGTTAGTACTGTCGCCTCACACCTTCCTGTTTCGATTCTCCCTCGACTGCGGCCCTTCTGTGTGGGGTCTCCCTGTGCCTGCAGGGGTTCTCTCCAGCATCCTTGGGCTAATTATTGGATTTGAAAAAGTATAGAATAAAATGCTGTACAATGTGGCTTGTAGTCTAAAGTGCTTTGAGTGGTGAAGAAGGCCAGAAAAGCACTATATAAATGCCAGTCTATTATGCAGCTAATGGGAAGGTAATTATCATAGGTCTACTGTGTCTGCCTGAGACAGGCTGGGGTTAGAGCTGTGATTAGGTACACATGGCACAGCTGTTTTGCACCTTGTGACTCTGGTTATTGCTGCAGGTAAGGCTGGGCCTATTATTTTTAATGGATACAACACTAGCCAATGCAGGGATCACATAAGGACAGCGAGTTGGCATCGAGTTTGGCCTCTTTGTTTTGCTTTTGTTCACACAGTGCAGTACACTGTTTAACAGAGACAGAGAAGAGGAGCAGCAATGATTTGTAACAGTGTTAAACTGACAGCCTGGTTTTCCATGCGGGTGAAGATGACGTTGAGCATCTGTGTGAGGGTGGCCTTGGCCGTGGTCTGGTTGATGAGGTTGCGGCTGGCCAGGTAGATGTTGTAGCAGGTCCTGACTGTAAGGAGCACTGTGCCCTCATGAATCTCTATGTGCGGGGAGGTCACCGCCGTCAGCAGGGCCTGGACAGATAGAAGAGGAAGTTAAGACTTAACAGACAGGATGCCTTACTCAGAGCATGCTGGTGCTGCACCTGCTGAATCATCACTCGACTTCCCCACTTCTGTGGTGCGTTAAAGATGTACATGTATAGGTTTTCTATTCTATTACTCTATATTTGGTGCAGAATCTAAATCTTTGTTAAAGTAATTATGACAATATCCGCAAGGCTAGGTTAAACCGGTTTCACTTAGTCATTCATTCTGAATGTCCTGAAGGACATTCAGGGCTCCTTCAGGAGTGAATATAATCAAACAGATGTTGATAATCTGTCCTATAAATCTTTTGTCAACAGTGATAAAACAAAGTACTTCTTACAGGAAAGACTTTGCCCTTTGCTGCTAGCCAGGATGTTTATTTCAATAGCTAAGATAAACCTCAACAATCAGCAGGAACGAATAACCTACTGCCTGAAACACAAATGTGAAGAAACCTGAGAAAAAGTGAGCACTAAATATGACAATAATAGACATTTGACACTTTTTAAATAAGCTAGATGTTACAGGAAACTTGGAAAAGAAAGTGTTCAAGTTATCTTTCCATCTTCTCTGGTCTCAAATGATGATACTGTGATGAAGTCACACAAATGTGTAGGTAGTTTTAACTCACTAACAAATCTTATCTAACTCCTAACTCACATTAGAAAAGACATACAAAAAATGTTTTTCTCTGCTACTGAGAAGCCCTCAAGTTTGGAGGTCTCAGTTCTAACATGTTAGTAAACATCAACACCGACAGCTGGAAGATCTGAAGGCTGTCAGATGTAAGGCGAGGCGCTGGGTGTACCTTGATGATCTGTAGCTGGACTCCCTCGTCGGTTTGTGGACCCTGGAAGCAGATGCAGATGGTTTCCACCAGCCGGTCGATCAGCCTCTTGCCAGGAGTTCTGCTGTCCGGGGCGTTGCCTGTGATGTGGCCATAAGCAATCAGCTTCTGCAGTGAAGACAGAGCACGCAGGTCAGAGCAGCAGAGTGTGGAATTCCAGCAGTAGTTTGGAGTCACCGTCCATGTGATTCTGCTTTTGGATTGTGTGTGTGTGTGTGTGTGTTTGTGTGTGTGTTCAAGGTTTATAGAGCAGACCTCATGTTTGGTTGGTAAGGCTGATTAAAAATAAAAAGGGCAATAACTATTTAACAGAACAATCTGCATAGCATCTGGAAGACAAAAGGACTGGACACTGACCCAATACAGAGGATGAGTAACACAGGACATCACTAGACAGGTAGTTGGCACACAATGGTCTGCTGTTTTGATCACAAACACACAGTGATTTTCTTTTGCAAGTTTTGCAAGTGTGTGAAAAAGAATACAAGTTTTGTTTCTATAGTGGATTTTGGGCGGGTTCAAAACTGAACATGTGCCTACAAGAATCAGTTTTTTTTTTAAAAACTGAGTTACCTTGTGCAGGACACAAACTAATGTATTTTAGCTTTTGCCAAATCATTAAAATCTTTAAAAACTGATTTAGATTAATCCTTTCTAATACAAGTGAAAAAATGTGTTTGTTGCTTGTATGAGAAATGATAATATATGGATACAGAGATACCCATACATCTATCCATCCCTCATTTAACCATCCATTTATCATAAGATAGAAAGATCGATAGCTAGATGGACAGACGTACGTGTGGAGTTATCTACCCATCTCTTAATATAAACTATTGGTATGTGTGAATATGTATGTCTTTCTGTATGTATATGGATAGATGGATAGCTAGGCATCAATATAGGTCTATTTGCCCTTTCTTCCATAATGCTCTACAGACATTTGATGCTCAAATGGATGAACCTATGGATGGAGACAGATGTTGGAGATCTACACACATCAACAGATTCTAGATCCAAATTATAAATGAATACTGACAAGAGATTATGTGTTAAATATATAGTTATAGTAATGTGTTACAACTAATCCCACTGTGTGGAGTTTTTCCTCAAGTCTAGCTATTATTTGCTATGTGTTTGTTTCAGGTTTCAAAATGTTGTTTAGGACAGTACGAGATAATAAAAAGGTTGGATTTTGGTGACTTGCACACACAGTTTATTAGTAGAGAAATAGTTATGAGACAGAATTTTACCTTCATGCCACAGTGACTAGAAGCACAAAAATCGATCAACCCCGTATAACTACATAAAAGGTCAAAATTACATTTAATCCCATACTAGATGTTGTCCCACACACCCATATACACCAAATCCCCAAACACTGAATCCTACATGTCTCAAAATGCAACTCAAAGCTTCCACTGTTAGACCTTCCAAGCCAGTACTGTAAATGTTGATCTCTTTCAAAATCTGTGCCCTGTGGTCATAACATGGACTTTCTACTACAACACTTTAGTCTGTGTTCATTAAGACCTTCTATATCTACATAGCCTTTAGTTCACTAAGTCTACTGCCCACAGTTTAATTTGAATGTTGGAATTAAGAGTTTGTAAATGTATCGTCTGAGTAACACCCTCAAAAATTCCACATTAGACTGAAAAATAGTATCTGTGGCATGGACAAGACTACTATTAATAGATGTCTGAAATCTGAATTTACTACAATAAACTCCACGACATACAAGCAGTGAATGAGTGAAGGGGATTATTTTGGGTACAGCCACAAGTGTAAATGACCCACATGATGTTATCAGGTTATGTCCTCAATAACTCTGAGCACCTAACAGGTAAACAAGAAAATGTAAATGGAAGTCTGTGTTTGTTTGCGTATGCTCAGTACTTTCATTCAACAAAAGCACAGTGAAGGTACTTCATAGATTACAGCCAGTGTAACCATATAAGTGTAGCACGTGTGGCGTGTGCATGTGTGTGCGGAATGTGAAGCCATTTTTCTAGGTGAATGTCAGACAGGTGTATCGAGATTTTACCTTGCACACCTCCCTATAACCTCCAAGTGGGTGATATAATAATAATAATAATAATAATAATAATAATAATAAAACTTGCTGTGGAAGAGGATTACGAAGGAAGCTGCAGATGCTGTCTAGCTTTACTTACTGCATGCATGCATGAGCAGAAGCCAGTGTGTGAGCGAGTGTGTGTGACTGAGTGTGTGTCAGTGATCATTAACCTGCAGACAGTCCAAAGAGGTGCTAACTATCCGGGGGGACTTTGACTGACACGCCAACTCAAAGGGTAGCACATATTTGTCAGCCTCGATGTAGTTGGCTCTGGGTGGGACCACTGTACCATCCCTGGAGGAAGGAGAGGAAAGCAAACAGCTGAGTGAACTGGAAAAGCTACAGGGAGAGCAGCTTTCTATACACACCATTTAAAGAACACCGAAGCTGGGGATCTTCAACTTAATGATAGTGACAGTGGATGATGTGAATAAATCAAATGTTGTGTAAAACCTCTTACTACGCAGTCCTTTTTTCATAGTGCAGAACTGGGTTATGTAAATCTAAACAACAAACCACCAGGTCAAACATTTCACGAGTAATTAGGTTAATTTTCAACAAATGAGTAATAAAATGATTACGTACAAAAAGAGCATCGCACAAAGGCTGAGTCATTTAAAAGCAAAGATGGGGAGGGGTTCGCCACTCTGTGCAAGACTGTGTGGGCAAATTTAAGTATAATGTTTCTCAACTAAAAAAATTTGGGGATTTCCTCATCTACAGTACATATCAACAAAAGATTCAGAGAATCCAGAGAAATCTCTATTAGCGAGGAACAAGGCTGAAAACCAATATTAAATTGGCGTGATCTTCAAGCCCAGACATGTTTCTGTAGTGGAAATCACTGCATGGGCTCAGAAAAACTTCTGAAAACCACTGAGAATGAACACAGCCTGGAGATGTATCCAGAAATGCAAGGTAAAACACAGAAAGACAGGAATCAAGAACCAGAAATGGTGGCTGAGCTACTTTAAAACAGACTGAGGTGAAGCAATAAACTGCCCTGTAGTCCAACCAATCAATTTTTGAGCTTCTTTTTGGAAATTTATGGATGGATCCTCTGGGCTAAAGAAGCGAGGATCCATCAGATTCGCCATCAATGGAGACTCAGGGATTTATGGGGTGCGTTAGTGCACAACTGGCAAATGATTAATACTGAACTGGGTCTCAGAACTGTTGAACAGCTGAAATCTTATAACCAAGCAAGAACGGAAAAACAACTGGTCTCATCAGTTCCCATATTTCTTTCAACAAAAGTTTCTAAGTTTTAACATTTGATATGTTTTTTTTGTATTATTTTCAAAAGAGGGTTTAAATAATGAACAAATCATCACATTCTTTATTTACATTTTACACACTGCCCCATATTTCTCTGGAAGCAGGGTTGTACCTGAAGGCTGTTTTGAAGTGCTGCTGATACACTCCTAAATAGCAGTTATCACATACAGCCAATCACAGGAAAATTCACAATGAGCACCTGGTGACTGCTTCAGAGCAATCCTTACCTCAGTTTCTTGCCTAACATCACAAGAAGAGGAAAAACACAATCAGAAGAGATTAGAGAGAAAAGCTACGTGCTTAGGAATACTTACTTCTGCTTCTCCAATTCTTCCTTGATTTCATCTGTTAAAGGATGAAACACACAGGAGATTAAACGTTATTGAAGTCTGAACTTTAACCTTTTGCAGCACACTGGTCACACTGCAGCACACAGCCGTGACTCTAGATCCAGGGCTTACTAGGTCAAGAACAAATTACAACTGCAGAAGAACGTGCATCACCACTCCCTTCTGTATTGCTATCTAAGCTTTTCTAATGAAATCAATTTGCATCTCATCATTTTTATTCCACACTGATTTGTCCAAAGCTAAACACACACACCTAGTCACCCAGTCCTGCAGCCTTTGGACAATGAACGATGATGTACATCCAGTCAGACGTGACCAACCAAATGGATCAGATGCGCACACAACGGGGAGGGCAAGCGTATTACTGAACTCTCACAAACTGCTCGTATCACAGGGCCACACACAGGAAATAAGCTTGTGCAATACTAACCAGAAATGTCATAATCACTGTTATATTGGTGATGTAGCTACCAGAAATGCATCGTCCTCCTGCCTTTTCTCACATTACAAATGTGAGCACGTTCTTTTCTCCAAAGTGTATAAATTAGTACTCGACCTAAATATAGAAAGGTATGAATAATACTCACACCCTTCATATTTAGTCACCTGGCTAAGCTAAGCTAAGCAAAAAAATAAATAAATAACAGCTACTGACAACTATTCTCTGTGTCTCCACAGAATACCTAACCATGAAATACAGTACTGTGCAAAAATCTCAAGCCTCCCCCCATTTCTTTATATTTTGCTTCCAAAGAGTCAGACTTTCTTGTAATATGTGAAACTGGTCTTGAGCAATAGCTCTCCAGGCTTTCTGAAGGTCTTTGAAAGACCTTCTGCTTTTCACTCATTTTCAGTCCAGTCCTTATACCTGACCATTTCAGAAAAATGTGTTGTTTTTTTTTGTTTGTTAAGAACACTGACCTATGACTCATTCAAGCATAGAAAAGGACACCTAACTCAAGGGATGAACCAGTGTTGTGTCTACACATAACAGACAACTTAGCAAAGAACCAGTTTTAAATTGTATCTTTAGGCACTTTGTTGGCAGCAGCCTGTCACAAAAACACATCATTTGTTCCCATTTCTTTAGTTTAATCTATGAACAATGCCAAAATAACACAGTTTGACAGACAAAATAGTATTTTTTCCATCAAAAAGGTGATTCCCAAAGAGCTATTAGCCAAAAACTTAGCATCTCTCAGAAAGCTGTGCAGTGTCCTTAAAACTTTGAGGAAACTGGTCAAATGGAGGGCTAAAGAAGAAGTGGCAGGCCTAAAAAAAAAAAAAAACAGCAGATGAACAGCATCTGAAAGTCATGTCCTTAAGAAACAGAGGAAAAAAATCCAGCAAAGACCTG
>VUQI01010618.1:4098-20276 GCA_015106735.1 Paratilapia polleni
CGCAAAGAGGGAACAGTTGGTATTGTTACAAAGTTTCTTAAATAAATGGGGAAAAAAAACAACAGGATGTAGTATCTATGAAACTCCTTTTATGCTATTGTGTAACTGATTACACATGAGTCACTAGTCTTATTTTCATCCTGCAACTGGAGTGAGGCACAGTGTCACCGATGGGTATCTGTTGATTGTGGGAATGATCGGAATTCCTTGAATTCAAAAACAGAAATGAAAAGAAAGGTGACGATTATTTGTTGTACTGACGTTCAGTGTCACTTTCCACAGTGTAAAGGCCAGTGTTTTTAAACCTGTGCTTTTACTGTTCACTTCTGTTCAGCAAAGAGGATCAGAGTGGAGGGAGTTAAAGAATGATTAACAGCTTGACGAGGACGATCTAAGCAGGTTTTCTTCCACAAATATGTCGCTTTCAGGGTTTGTTCATTTATTTATTTATTATGTTTATAATTTAAAATTTTTGGGGGGGTTTTGTTTTGTTTTTTGTAGTGTTAGATCGACTGGAAGGTCAAGAAATTAGTGTTACGCATTTTGTTTTCAGTAGAGATTGCCAGCTTCTAAAAGACAGTATAGTCAACAAAGGGGTAAAGGAAAAAAAAACGCAGCAGTCTTCTCTCTCCAGAAAAGGAGCAGAAGAACTGCCCTGTTTAAAGCGATGACCCCACCCAGTGAGTTGCCCCCATCCCCCAGGTACACACGCAGACGGAGAATGCGGCTCGCTTCCTGTTTAATGGCCGGTTGCGGCAGAGCTCTGAGGTAAATGATTGTTGTGGAGTGTCACCTTACCTTTTGTCAGCGCTCTGTGCAGAATGCGTTCTTTGAACATGTTGGGGGCAGGGACACACCCTGCCCAGGTTATATTTACTCAGCTCCTCTCAGACATTTGAGATTCATGCTCTTTGACCAGGACAAAAAAAAAAAAAAGGCTTCATAAATCACATGCTTGATTGTCTCTGAGCAAATTTATTTTTAACAAAACACAGTGTGACTAGAAAGGATAGCAGCTAATAAAATACCTCCTGAAGAAAGGATTGTTCTTGGTTCCTTGTTGCTTCTTGGTTTGTAAAACAGATTTGGGGGGGATTATTTGGTAAAGATCCCTTATATTAGTTTCGTAAAGGTGGGACCTTGGACGTTGAAGTTCGGGACTTGTGAAGGGAGTGACATTTCTTAAGAAAGCATATGGACATTTTTGTTTTCTACATGCTTGAATTTCTCATAATAGCAATTTTGAGACATTTTTGCACAACATAATAAATGTTGCTTTGCATAGCTTTTCATATGACCGTCATGAATGACAGTGTGGCTCCCATCATGATGGGCTATGATAGTTCCACGTGCACATTTATAGTAGCTGCTCTCCAAACAGCTCAACACATAGTTTCAGTCTCAGTGCAAATGACTGCAACGAGTCTGTACTGTTATTTAACAAGATTCCAATGCAATGTGTTTTATTGTTGACCTTTGCAGTGGTGCACATCAGACAAAGTGCAAGATGTATGTAAGCTAATTTAGAGGTTGATAAACAATATGGGTGTTTTTTTAAAATATATATTAGTATTATTTTAATTGTAACCTGATTCAGTTATCCAGTGTGTGGTCCTTATAGAGAAAAAAAATATTAGATTTTAGAGACATGGTCAGCCACACTACACACATGATAATATTACATAATATGCTACATGTCTTTGGAATACACAACTCAGTACTAAAGTAGTTAAAATGACTTTAAGCATGTACAGCTGTGTAATACAGCTTACACATTTAAGCAGAAACAATATTAATCCAAAAACATAATATTTAAAGTAGAAAACTGACACTGACCAATTTTATTTTTGATAACATTATTTTAGTCAAGGAAAGCTTTGAATGCGGGAATGAACTTTAGTACTTTACTTTAGTAAAGGATCTGAATAACTCTTCCATAGTTTGTGAAATGTGGTGAAAAGTTGCAGTGAAGCTACTTCTTGTCATTGTGCCACACATGGTCCGTGACATGCAAACCATGACGTGGTTTGCGTACTTCTGCGCACCATACGGGGTGTTCTTAAGTTGCTCTTCAGTTGCAACAGTGTTGGGTCATCCACAAAAATGACATATGGGAAATTTTAAGTAACAAGTAAAAGTTTTAACTAATAAAACCTTGTTGAATTAAACAATGCAATAAACTCATCTTCTGCTGAAGGGAAGAGATTTTTCAGGATGTGATACATCAGTATTCTCCTGACAGATAACACTTTAGCATTACTCTTATGCTACATATATTCATTTAAGATAAAAAATAATAATTACCCTATGGTGAAAAGACATGCATTATTTACATTGTTCCTCAACATGGGGATAAAGGTTACTTAATATCCTGTTATTAGAATAGGATTAACAAATATGCACAGTTATACCTGAGGCCCACATCTGCAGTGTTTCCAAAATAAACAGAACGTGTTTCAATAGCCATTTCCCTTGTAAACCTGAAACGTGCTAAACCAGTTCAGACTGCAGGTAGTACTGCACAGGGAAGGACAACAAAGACAGAAAAGTCACAGAGAGTTCTGGCCTTTTTGAGTAACACTGCAGTACTATGAGTCATTGTGGTTCCTGTGTAATATAAATGAAAGTGTAATGAGAAAGCAGTTGTTTTTTTGTTTCGTTTTTTTAAATGGGATTTAATCTTTGCTTTACATGTATGTGTACACCTCCTGCTCTTTTTGAGTTTGGAGAAAGAGTGACCCCTGCCGGTTTCTTGTTTAAAGTTTAAGTAATATTATAAGGTATATAAACATTGTTAGAATTTGATTTAAACGACCAGTTATTTAGGAAAAATATGACCCAGTACAACAATATGATTTTGTTTTTAAACACTTGTTAAAATGAATGGAAGTGAGTGAAAAGTAATTTGCTTTTCATAAAAGCAAACAGCATTCTCTATTAGGCCATCGAATCTTTCATAGAATAACACCTGCTGCATCCCCAAAATGCAAAACCTTTTTTTGTTTTTTATTTACTACTGAACACTTTGTATTGCAGTGATATTCTCGTTTGGGCTTTTTAATTAAGAACTCTTCCTGCAAGACTATTTTGTCTTAAAGAGGGAGAAAGATGGATTAGTATTGCGCCCACGCATCATACTGGGATGCAGCTAAAAGGCAGCCATTCATGCGTGGGAGTGAGAGGGTCATTGCTGAGGAGGGAGAGAGGGAGAATGTACGTGCAAACGTGTGTGTAATCACTCTGACAGATCACACCATCCACCGTCAGCAGATACTCAGAGCTGCTCAGTGACGTACAACAAAACAATCGCAAGAAAGAGATTTAAATTTTTTTTAAATTTAATTTTATTTTTCAAGGTAGCTCAAAACATGTTACACACGTAAGAAACCTGACCTGAGAATGCCATGGGGACAATTAAGGATACATCAATACACTGACATAAGTGGAAAATCTCTATGAATAAGAGATAAATGCACATAACACAACAGTACAGGATAATCTATACTATCATTGTACAAAACACAGACATAAAAAAATATCTTTTGACAACTTACCACACAGTCAAACAATGTTAGGCTGATTATCAGCTCCTAAAAAGTGAAAAATATCCATGTTCTGTTAGAGAGCAGTGAAAGATAGCAAAATAGGGTGAATCACTGTAATTAAAGAGAAAGTTAAGACTGGGGTGCATGAAAGAGAGAAATTAGTCTGCAGGAGAGAAGAGAGGAAAAACGAGTGCACTGGAATGAGAGCAGCTACAAAAGAGGCAGTTTGAGTAAACTAGAGATGGAGTCAATGAAAGATTAATTCAAGCTCCTCAGTCTTTTCTTCCTGTCATCTCGTCCGGCTCTCCTGTGGCAGAGTGGCTGGAGGCGGCTGGCACAGTGTGCGTGCCCGCCAGCCAGTCCCAGTGAGAGAAGAATGGGGCAAAGTTAGTGCCAGGTCGCTGGTGGTGAGCGTCATGCTTCGGTGTACCACCCCAGAGGCCAAAGGGCACCAGGTTATGCATGGCCCATGGGAAGTCATAGCCACAGTGGTCCTCAGTGGAAACGTAGACATTGAAGACCATGAAGCCCCACGCTGTGAGGCAGTGGCACTGCAGCAGGATGGGGTCTACTGTGGCCCAAAATCCCACGCTAAATAATTCCCAGCCAGACAGATACTGGGTGACCAGGCTGAAAGGCTGGTTGTACTGGTGGTGGATGGCGTGGAAGGTGCGGTACAACCAAGGGACCCGGTGGTGCAGTAGGTGCCACAGGTAGTACTGGAAGTCAAAGACCACCATGCAGCCAAGGATGCCCAGGAAGAAACTTAAGAGTGTGGGTGCTTCAGGGGGCAGAGGGGTCGGCGGCCTCCACAGCCACTGTGCAACTGCAGCAGGAAAGATGTAAAGCAGGTGGTTGTAAACGGTGACACTCAAGGTGGTCCAGATGTTAGGCCAGGTGACGGGTCTGTCAGGATGCAGCCTGTAGCGGTTGATGCAGGGCCAGGTGGGAGCCAGCAGGTCCAACGCAGTGTAAAGAGCAACCAGGAGGAAATAGGCAGTGACTGAGAGGATCACAGGGAAGAGAGGGCTTCTTAGGAGATCGTGGTGGTTCTGCTGGAGATAGTTCCAAATGGGCTGTAGGACCAAGTCCTGGGAATGGCCCCCAGTCACATTGTCTACATTTGACATCCAGGATAAAGCCTCAGTTCTGAGTAACCCACCCACGCTCATCATTAATATGGCGTTTCTCTTCCAAAGACTGCTGATCCAATAGGATTGTTTTTAACAAGCACCCGAAGAGGATAAAAAGGGTCTGAATGAATAGAAGGATCCAAGTTTCCTCGTATAGGTTAAGCAACAGCAAATTGCCTGGTGATGGTGTGCCAAATTGGACTGGTGGACTGTTTTAGCCTCTTATGTATGTTCAAGCCCCACCTCCACCAGCCCCGCCACCCCCCTGCATTTTAAAAGAAGGCGCTCTGTAAAGGCCCTTTTTCATGGGCACAAGGACTGCAGCCAGGACTCAGGAGCCGGGCCACAACAGCTCTCATTTTTGACCCAAATCATGGAGAGAGAGCTTCCGTTTTCTCAAGAATTCGACTCGGGGACGGTGTCATTTTAGTCGTTGATATTCCCAGAAAAAAAACATGAATTATACCATAGCACATTATATTTTTACTGCTGCATGTTAATCATCAGCCCGTTCATTTTTCTGTCTCTCACTCTCAAATCACAAGACTGAGAACACACACATGCACATACACACACCCACAACATGAGCCCAAAACAGTAATTAATCATTGAAGAGTTGTCAAATGAGACGTGCATTCAATAGCACTTCCTTTCTGATGCTGCGTAGCTGTTGGCTCTTTGCTCAGTTTGAGTTTGTTTACAGAAAAAAAAATGATCCCATTCTTTCTAAGTGGACCAGAGACTGCAGCTTTAGAGACTGCAGTGTGATACAAAAATTCTGCACAGCAGAGATTTTAGTAAGTACAATGTGATGTTTTATAGGGATACATTTGGTCATTTTTCTGCTTCAACAGCTGTTTTTCATTGAACTGCGACTTTTTTCTTATTTCAAAACAGGTCAAAGATGCTAACTTTCACACTTTACGAAGAATAAAATGTGAAATATATGATTTTGGAAAAGCAGTTGCATTTCGTTTTAATCAGGATAGCAAGTAGCAGACAACATTAAATTTACTCTCTGTAACTGAACATGTTTTATTTATCTCAAATATGTTACTTTGCTGCATTTGAAGTTGCACCCATCAGACAGTAAAGACAAAAGTTACCTGAAAAATGACTGAACTGCGAGTCAGCTGTTTGTTTGCCTCCAGCCACCGGCAGACAGAGCTCCACTCTGTAACAACTATGTGAGTTAAATGAAAATGTTGTCATAGTCCAGTCTATTTACGTCTCTCCAATGTGTTTGGTGTCATTTCCCCAGTTAATGGGATCAATCTTTCCAATAACACCTTTTGAACAGATCCCAATGTCTTATGCCATTAGTTGGGATACTGCTACCACATTTTGCAGCTATGAGTGTATCTGCATTGAACGTGGGTACAGCTGTTCCTCATAGACATATGTGTAGCATCTGTGAAGTCATCTGTTGATCTAAGTGCATATGTAGGACTTGATGAGGCCTTACAAAACCCTGTAGAAATGTTTATAATTGTGCATGGGAACTCAGAACAAGGTTTGTAATTTATAAGTGTATCTCAAAAGGACAGAACTGCTCTAACAAAGCTATCATAAAAGATTATAAAGTCTACATTTCTGAAATGGAATAATGTCTTATAATAATACACTGTAGTATGACTGTGTGAACTTCAAGTAAAGTGACAGCAATATATACAACAACTGTGTTCTTGTGTGTAGTATGATACAAGAGCACACTGATCACATAAGAGCTACATTTACTCACTGGAAGTAGCCTGTAAGGAAAAAAAATCTCTCTCGCTCTTTCTTTCTATCTCTCTCTTATTTGTCCTTTCTTCCTCTTTTCTTTTTACCATGACTGTAATTATGTAAAAACAGTCAAAGTAAAAAAAATACACCCTCTGTCAATTCTAAGGTTTTACATATCAGGGCATTATTTAAAAAATGATCCAGTCCTTAGCAGGTCTTAAAATTAGGTAAATACAACCTTAGATGAACAATAGCACATGATGTATTACACTGTCATTATTTAATTAACAAAAACTGAGCCAAAATGCTGATGCTGTGGGTGAAAAAGTAAGTACACACCATGATTCAGTAGCTTGTAGAACCACTTTTAGCAGCAATAAGTTGAAGCGATCATTTTCTGTCTGACTTTATCAGTCTCTCACATTGTTGTGGCGGAATTTTGGCCCACTCTTCTTAACAGCGTTGCTTCAGTTCATTGATGTTTGCAGGCATTCATTTATGCACAGCTCTCTAAAGGTCCCACCACAGCATTTCAGGTCTGCAGTTTGACTGGGCCATTGCAGCACCTTGATTCTTCTCTTTTTCAGCCATTCTGTTGGAGATTTTCTGCTGTGCTTGGGATCATTGTCCTGTTGCATGACCCAGTTTAAGCCAAGCTTTAGCTGTCAGACAGATGGCCTCACATTTGACTCTAGAATACTTTGGTATACAGAGGAGTTCATGGTCAACTCAGTGACTGCAAGGTGCCCAGGTCCTGTGGCTGCAAAGCAAGCTCAAAATCAGGTTTTGTTTTACATTTTTGTAATTTATATACAGTGTATTAAATACATTTTTTCAATTCAATTTTCAATTCAATTCAATTTTATTTATATAGCACCAAATCACAACAACAGTCGCCTCAAGACCCTACAATATTAGACAGAAAACCCCAACAATCAGACGACCCCCTATGAGCAAGCACTTGGCAACAGTGGGAAGGAAAAACTCCCTTTTAACAGGAAGAAACCTCCGGCAGAACCAGGCTCAGGGAGGGGCAGCCATCTGCCGCGAACGGTTGAGGGTGAGGAGAAACAGAAGAGAGCAGAGGGAAACAGGACAAAAAGGCACACCTATGGGAGAGAGACAGAGTTAATCAAGGGTTTTCAATTACTATTGCTATTTAATTTCATTTTTTTCATTAACAAGAACAAACAAATGTTAGCGTGGCTAAAAGGGACACGCTAACTTAAATCTATAATAGAATGGAGCAGAATTATTATACATGATGTCTCAATCAAAGAGACCTAAAATTGAAAGTATTAACAAGACCACACATCCTGTCTCTGACAGCACAGCTTCAAGTGCACAGGATGTTCACTTGTGACCAGCACACGTTTCGATATCAGCCAGCAGAGGGCAGTAAAAATCAAGTGTTGATCAGAGAAGCAGTCACAGATTACAGTGCAATAGAACAATGAATGAAAGGAAATTCGGCTCAAATTGATGAGTAATTTTACCAGCACATCTGACTTTGTTTAGCATAACCATAATCAGATTTAAAGAAGGATTTAAATGTGGATGCACAGCAGAGAAGATAGCAGAATGATACACAGTGTGATGAACGAGTGCAGCCTTTTTATACATTAAAAATATATATAATACCTCTGTGATTCCACAGGTCAGATATTCCTGTGATAACATAGAGTGAAGATGTGTGACTAACTCAACTAAAAGTTTTAACTTTCAAGAACGTCTCCTTACCATAGTCACTTCAGCGACATAGTAATCAACAGTTTGAGCAGATATGAAGAATCACAATTTTTCACACCATTTTCACACCATTTTTGGATCTGTGTTACCACTAGCTACAAAGGTATTTGTAAAATAAATGACAAGTCACTAGGTGACTGATGAGATGCTGATAAGTTTACAGACTCCTCCCTCCTCTCCTGAGAGGAACGTCTGCTGCCACAGCACTTCCAAGAAACACTGCTTACTCTTGTTCTAGTCAGAAAAGATCGTGCTGCAAAATAAATTAATTTGGTGTATAATGGACAAATACAACAATGAACAACTAGGGAGGCAGTGGTTTGTTTGTTTTGTGAAATTTCCATTAGCTTTTATGATAGAAATCAAACTTCTCAGGGCCCATAAATGTCTCAGACTAAAAAAGTTTATTGTCAAATGAACATACATGTAAATAAAATCATGAAAGCAAGATCTAATAAATCAAACATTAGCTCAGACAGGTCATGAAGTCAAGCAAAGTGAGTGTTGCAGCCACTGAGATCAGCTATTGTCCCAACAAATCCACTTCACACATCACAGCTCCTTTAGCCTGCCTACACTTGCTGTGCATCTGCAAGCCACTTTGAAACCCAAGCACACTCCAACACCTACTTTCATGCTCTGCGTGACTTAACTGATCTGTTGTGTCTGCTCTGTTCTGTGCTGGGGGTTTTGCTGCTGCTTTCACCAAAGAGAAAGGGAAGAGGAGAGCAGAGCCACACCATCAGGACCCGCATCAATTACTGCTTATGTAAATATCTTCTGTGACTATAGTGGTCCTGAAGTTCAGTAAAATAAAATAGATATAAGCAGAGGTGGGAAGTAACAAAGTACTATACTTTGTTACTGTACTTCAGTAGAATTTTCAGGTATCTGTACTTTACTTGAGTATTTGTTTTTCTGACAACGTTTTACTTTTACTCCTTACATTTTATTACAAATATCTCTACTTTCTACTCCTTACATTTTCAAATCAGGCTCGTTACTTTAGTTTTACGACATTTGAGGGGAGTTATTTCCTTACACTGCGCACCTTCAGACATCAAACCAATTTCCACCTAAATGGAGGGAACAATAGCACTTAAAAGACAATCCAATTGGTGTATCCATCACCTTTGCTTATTGCACACAGTGAGATGAAAAAGCAAAAAAATAAAATCTGTGCATCATTTATAGCAATATACTCAAGGGGTGAAGTGGGTCTGAATGATCCGGAATGGCGTTTTTGATGCAGATGTCCATAAGTTGTGGTCACAGTACATCAGCATACAGCCAGCGCTACAGAAGAGGAGCGAGCATAAAGGGAGTAATGTTTTTTAAGTGTCAGATAATTTTAAATGTGCTGTTTCTAATAGCTCAACAAATATCAGCAAATACACAAACAGTTTCTGTGCAGTTTGTCTCTGCTAGTTAAAGGTGCAGCTGCTGTATTTCCCAGAGAGAGGGAAGAATGTGAGATAACTTCACTCAGAGATGGAGAAAGACATAAGACAGGACAGGAGAGGAAGAAGAGAGATTATTTTTAAAGGTAAGGACTGCTCAGTGACATTTGATAAACTGGACATTTAAAGCTTACATGTAATGTCTTAATTGATTTTAGAGTTTTTGAACAGATATTAGATCTACAGCCTACATGAGGTGTTGCTGTAGTTATGTTTTTTTATACTGTGAAACGTCTTGCAAAACAAATTGAAGTATGCTAACTTTTTGTTATTGAGGTTGCATGAAAATACGAGGAAAATACTACACAGGCTAAACTGGATAGTTTGCAGTACTGTGGAGAAGCTTACTGTAATGCACTATGGTGGACTGGTGCAGAGCGGCTGCAGTGTTCATGGTCAATGTTAGTTACATCAAGGGTAGCAGACATCAAATTAAATTTAAAGGGATGATGATGATTGGATGATCTCACTGAATTCCACCGTTATGCTAGCTTTATCCTTTGTAGGTGTGGGGAAGTCAGCTCTGATAGCTTGTGAAACATCTGCTTGCATCTTGTTGAATTCGGTTGGCTAAATCCACAAAGATTTAGCAGCACAGGTCAGCTGATCACAGCATGTACACAAAATCTACTTGAACTCACAATAGAAATTATTGTGACTTCTTTCTAAGTGATTCTTTTCCCCACACTTTTACTTACTTTTATACTTTGAGTATTTTTCAGAGCCTGTACTTTTTCATTTTTACTTGAGTGAAGAAGTTGAATCGGTACTTCAGCTTTTGCCAGAGTATTTTTTTTAACACAAGTAAAGTAAAGTATGTCCCCATATGGGGACAGTGGCCTTATTTTACAGCATAGCACAATAAAATTAAAACATTGCTTAACAAAGTATTAAACACTATGGAGCAGGATGAAGCATAAGGTGCAGAAATGCCAAACTGTAATGTCCCCATATGAGGCTACAGGGTCTCCGGAGGCTAATGTCACACAAGTGAGATAGCAACAACCCGAGCAGTACTAGCATTGTTTTTGGGCTAATATTTGCACTGCACTTAGAGAGTAAAACACACTCTCAGCATGGAGAAATGGACCAATTTCAGAAGGTAACCAAGTCTGTAAAAGCTGATTCATTGGTTGTTATGGCTATTGAATTATGAATGTATGAATTATTTGCATCATGGATGGAGTTTGTTCAGTTGTCATGGAGACCTGTAATAAATGCACTAAAAATTATTCAAATAAAAAGTACTAAATTGTGTGTTTTTAAGAAAAATACACATTTACAGAAACAAATACAAAGGTTTAGGGCATGTTTTGATTCCTTAATAGTGATGTTTTGCACTGCAACTCAGCAGAACTGGAGTTTAGATGAGCCAGTATCCAGGTGTTTGCCTGAATCTGATACTCATACTACATTTCACCACCAAATCTCTTGACAACATTTGAGATGAGGGCTGAGCAGTGTGAAGAAGGGCTATCTTTGCCTTGTCTTCTTCATCCTTTCTCCATGTAACCGCTCTTGAAGGCTGTGTGATAGTATGTGCTGACACCAGTGAAAACATGGATTACACCTACAGTGACAGATTCATGTGGGGGCTCATCTTCAGGTGAAGGTCTACATCCATTCAAACAGCTTCTGCTGGAGTGGAAGACAAAGCCTCCAGTCAGGCTGTTGCCGAACAAAGGAGTGGAAAAACTTGATATCAGTGCGGGACATCAACAAGGTTATTTACAGGCTAATCCCATGTGTCAGTGAGAAAAACAGGAAGAGGAGCTGTTTTTAGCAATGACAGCATTACTTTGAGAGATGAGTCATTCTACTGAAATGTCCACTTCTGTCTTAAATGTCTTCAAATGTTTTTTTTTTTAAACATTTAAACTTAGACCACATTATTACACTACTTGCTGACTTCTTATATACACAAAAATGACAGCTTAATGATGTTTTATCGTTTTTTTTGCATTTACTTAAAGACCACATGTGCCATCTTTTTGTCACTGGTGCTACCTTACAGCATTGGCAATTTTAAAAGCCTTTATGAAATATTATTTCTCAGTCTCTTCAGCACATGTAGTCAGAATTACAGAAGAATGATGATAATGCAACAAATCAGATTATCATTTATTTATTTCAATCAGGTTTGTTAAAATTCCATTCAATTCAATTCAATTTTATTTATATAGCGTCAAATCACAACAACAGTCGCCTCAAGGTGCTTTATATTTTAGGGTAAAGACCCTACAATAAAAGTGTGATTTAAGATATTTGTTTATTTGGGCAACCATGTATGAGCTATAGCAATGAAAATATCTGAAAAACAGTTAAAAACATGTAATGATGCAATCCTTTATATCTTAACCTTTAAGTGTAGCAAAATGTATTTGATGTAAAAATTATCCATCCATCTATCCATCCATCCATCCGTCCAGGTTTGGGTCAGGGAGGCAGCAGTCTAAGCAGAGGAATCCTAGACCTCCCTCTTCCTGGCTACCTCCTCCACCTCCAAGCCAGCCAAGAGATGTAATCCCTCCAGCATGTCTTGGGTCTGTCCCCCTGGTAGGACATACCTGAACCTCACCGAGAAGGCATCCAGGAAGCATCCTAGTCAGATTCCCAAACCACCTCAACTTGCTCTTTTGGATTTGGAGGAGTAGCAGCTCTATTCTAAGTCCCTCCCGAATGATTGAGCGGCTGGTACTGTGTCTGCATTACTACAGATGCTGCACCAATCTGACTGTCAGTCTCCCACTCCACTATCCGCTCACTAGTGAACAAATACTCAAACTCCTCCATTTGGAGCAGCAACTCGTTCCCAACCTGGAGTTGGCACTCCACCCTTTTCCAGCTAGAACCATGACCTCAGATTTGGAGGCTCTAATTCTCATCCCGACTGCTTCATGCTTGGCTGCAAACCACCCCAGTGCTGGAGGTCATTGCTTGATGAAGCCAACAGAACAGCGTAGGGATACTCAAGACCTTTGCACAATACTGCATGTAATTTAACCCATTTGTACTTTGGGTTTTTTGTTTGTTCATTTTTTACAATTCCCTAACAGTAAAGTGGGTCATGCCAGTGACTTGAACTAAAAGCTTCATAAGAAATTATTATGATAAAAAAAAAAAATCTGATAGATAGATAGTTTATTGCGAACAAATAAATAAAACATTTTTTTAATATAAATTCATTAATGTGTAGGCACTCACAGAGCTAGTTTGCGAGCTACTATAGCATCTTCTGGAACTAGTCAGTAAAAACTGCTTCTCAGGATTGCTTCGTTCAGTAAACAATTCTTAGCCCTCTGAGTTAACAAGCTAAAACAATTGGCTGAAAGAAGTTAATGCAGAGACCCATAAAAAAGACAATGGATTTTACCTGTGTTTGCTTGCTTGATTTGTTTTTTTAATTATAATTTTTTATGTTGTTCGTTTATGTTTTTTGAATCCAGATGTAACTGGTAAGAGCTGAAGGTGGTTACACCCACGTGGAATTATCCTGTCTATGCAGCAACACAGCGAGCATAGAGTGAGACTTGTACCTCTGGCACAAGCCTCACTTTATGCTTCATCCTCCTCCTGTTTGCTGCTAGAACTACGTGGTCTCTTGTCACTCCCCAGTCCATACACAGAAACCCAATTCATTTTAGGCATGCACGAAAATGTGCGCCAAATTAAAACAACAGTCGCCTCAATATTGTAAGGTAAATACCCTTCAGTATAAGAGAGAAAACCCAAACTATCAGATGGTCCCCTATGAGCAAGCACTTGGGGACAGTGGGAAGGAAACACTGCCTAAGAAACGTCTGGCAGAACCAGGCTCAGAGAGGGGCAGCCATCTGCCCTGACTGGTTGGGGGCTGAGGGGATGAATATAGATGATTTTTTCACAATTTAGGATTGATTATGCAAATGAATTTTGTTCCAGTGAGTTTGTGCATGCTTAAATTGAGTTTCCATATATGGATTGGGTGGTGTTTTGATTTGGAATTCAGAACCCGACCCATGGAGCTGTTTCTGTTTTCAGCCAGGGTGCTGCTGCCGCTTTGCCAGCCTTGGTTCTATTTCAAATTTTATTGTTTGCTATTGTACGTTTTACTCTAGGTTTTAACACAAGTCCCAAGTATTATAAATATTATAATATTGTGTCAGGATGCTTCCTGGCCCGTTACAATTACTTACATGGCAGGAGACAGTTGAATTTTTGTTAAGGTAATCAACAAGGTAATCAACGCTTTATAAAACTCTTGCCATCTGTTTCAGTCAAACTAACTTTTTTCTGTGACCCTGACTGCAAAGGAAACTTGTTGGAGATGGTTGGGAGAGAATTTACAATTTGGTTTCATAATTGCCATGGTGTGAGCCGATTTCACTTCAGACCTCTCGCAGCTGGAGTCTGAAGTGGGTGGCAGTAGGTTGCATTTTGATTAGGTAGTTTGCACCTTGGTGTTGCTCTCTTTTCTTCTTGACTCCAGTGCACTGGACTTGTCAGGAGGCTGCTCAGATTCACATTCCATCTTCAGGGCCTCTTTTGAATCTGTGTTCTTCATTCTCTCATTGAGGTACAACTTTTTTATAGTTTCAACCTTTTCCTGCAATTTCTCATTCTCACGTTTGTACTCATCTGCTGTTTTTTTGGTACATGTTCAACTGTCCCGTTGATGCCTGGATCTTTTTATTCTGTTCTCTGATAATCAAATGGCACTTTGGGATCTCCTCTAATCTCTCTGGAGGCACCAGGTGTGCTGTACTTTCGTGTACTTCTCCTGTGCACAAATAATGGATTTTTTTCTCTGCACTTGTGCTTACTTCTTTCTCAGTTTTTCCCTTTCATCTAGCAGCTTTTCTTCTATATGCAAGCTTGCTTCACACTTGTGTGGTCCATGACATTTAGAGTGAAAGCTGAGAGATTTATTTTCATGAGTGATGATGGGCTTTTCTTCCAACTTTTTCTCAAGGTCCATGCATCTTTTCTTCCATCTGAGGAGTGCTTCACATTTTTGGGCAAGCTCAACCTTGGGTTTTTTTTGCATTTGTTTCCAGAATCTCCTTTTCTTTTTTGAATTTTCTTTACCTTTCTTTATCAGCTCCAGTTCACTGACTTTATCTTGTAGCTCTGTTTCCTGCCTGCTCAGCTTCAATTCCATGTTGCGGCACTTGTTCTGAAGTTGAAAACATTCCCGTTTGTAGTGAGGCAGCTGCTTTTTCATGATGTTTCTCTCTCTGGTTACCTGCTGCAGCTGGAACTGTTATAAGAAGCAGGCAAAGGGACCCAAATGCAGACTCCACAGGCAGGCAGGATTAAACATAAAAACACACCTTTAATGGTGGTTAGAAAACAGTCCAAGAAACAAAATTCAGTAAAGAGAAAATACACAAACAAAATCCACGTGGCAGGGAACACACAGGGGAACACAAGACACTCTGACAGGGAACAAAAGGAAGACAGCACTATAAATACATACAGGGCTAATTAGGGGAAGTGGACACAGCTGGGGAAAACACACAGGTGTAGACAATCAAGGTAATGAGAACAATTCAACACAATATAAAAGGGACAACTAACTATCAAAGTAAAATAGGAAATATCCCAAGAGCAATAATATTATAAAAGTCAAAACTCATCTCTCATTACAAACAGCTTCAAAACACCAAGATGGCAATGGCGAAAACGCTCATCTCGAGGCTTCAAAATGGAACTTCACAAATTATGTGTGCTATGTTTATCTTTTATACTGTCAATGGGGCTAATATACCCTGATGTTACTTCTGAAATGTTAAAATCAATGCAGTGATGAAAAGGTTTGGTAATATTTTTAATACATCAAGTTATATTAGCTAAAAAAAAAAAAACTATATATGCCAAACCAACGATAATGCTGATCCATTTTTTTTTTTAAATTAAGGTTATATATCAGTGTCAAAAGCTTCTTAATCCTGAGACTGACAGTTAGCTATTTATAGTATTAACAACATTCAAGCTAACCTTAACCTTGCTAGCATACAAGAAGCAGCAATACATAGAGGGAGTTAAGCTCATCATTCTTACAATGACAATGTTAATTTCCTTATGTTCCTTAGGTAAAACATTTACCATAAGAGAGATTAATGAGACACCTTTTCTCATCCACTAATTGGTTTTTGACAGCTAGGGTCAAAGGTCGAGTTCACAGGGTCATGCAGTCAAAGTTATGTGGGTAAGACATCAATATGTTTACAAGCCATATGGTTATGGTTTTTAGGGGTGTGTTGATTGACATAATTATGAGTTTGTGGAGTCAGAAAGTCTGGGATGTATGAGCAGGTTCTATTTGTCTAGCTCCCCATCTGTGTTTATCAGTAAGGTGGGTAGAGAGGTACAGGGTGGTGTCAGGAACTCTGTTTTTAAAAAGTAATCAATGGTAATGATAGGTGGAATAAGAAGCAGCTTCTATGGGTTTGGAATGTATGTCTTGTGGTCTGGTTTTACAGCCATTAACACAGTCTAAGTGGGAAAGACAGCATTATATTTACAACACGTGGTATTAGTTTCTGGATGGATGTATTGGATGCTTGATTAATGTGAGAAGCATC
>VUQI01010622.1:4056-14804 GCA_015106735.1 Paratilapia polleni
TTTTTTTTTTTTTTTTTTTTTTTTTTTTTTTTTAAAGGTGACAAATATCGAGAGAGCACTTGGCTCTCAGAGTACAGACCTACTTGCAGTTCCCAGTATTTCCCATATTAAAATGGGAGGCAGATCCTTTATCTGCTGGGCTCTTCTCCTGTGGAACCAGCTGTCAGTTGAGGTTTAGGAGTCAGACACCCTCCCCACTTTTAAAATTAGGGCTTGAAACTTTCTTTTTTTGATACAGATGATTTTGATAAGCTCATAGTTGGGGCTGGCTCAGGTGACCCTGAACCATCACTTAGTTATGCTGGTATAGGCCTAAGCTGCAGGGGGACCTCCCTTAACGCTGAGCACCTCTCCTCTCTGTCACTCTCCTTGCATTTATATGCCACTATTGCATGTCATTAACTTTGTCTCTTCTCTCTCCCCGTAGTTCGTACCTTTTCCTTTCCGCCCTCTCTCTCCCTTTCTCTCCTATGCAGGTATTTCTGGCTCCTCAGCTGCATGTTTCTGATCTGTGGTTACTGGCCAACCTGAACAGTGCTTATTGTCAGTTTTTCAATGCCCATCTTTTATTTCTCCCTTCTCCTTTTACTCTAACTAGTCGAGGCAGATGGTCACCTTCCCTGAGCCTGCCTATACTGCAGGTTTCTAACTATTAAAAGGGAGGTTTTCCTCTCCACTGTGACCAAGTACTTGCTCAAACTGAATCTTTTGATTTCTCTCTATAATATTTCATGACCTTACCACGTTAAGTGCCCTAAGGTGACTTGGCCTTCTGGTTTGGTGCTATATGTGTAGAATTATATTAAATTACATTATCTTCTAAAATAAAAGCTGATAAAAGTGATTCAGCATGGAGGTTACAAACTCTATAATGCTTTAATGTATACTAAAACCTGGAAATGGCAGGACGTCAGTGACTTAATGCTTTCTTTAACTAGACACATTACAATGCTGTTAAGGCTTTAAGACAGACAGAAATAATAGATGCAGCATATAATTGGTGGAGTGGGTATTTTATAAACTGAAATGCATTTGCCTCAACATAAATGAGTGAACATCACAAAGCAGCACTGCAGCCCACGCCACTGGCTTTAAATGCTTTTACCTGTATTATGAAATTTTAAAAAGATAAACAACTAAAACATGATGCTCTAAAGGCAAATAAGTGTACTAGAAACCTACCATTTCTGTGAACATTGTTTTCCTGCTCTCTGCTATCACCTCTTAGTGCCATGCAGCTGTGTGCAAGACATAACACTCCACTAAATGCACTTGAATAAACAAGGTCTTGTTATGATTCTCACTTTAGATCATTCCTGCTTTGATTAAAATGACCCTGTGCCGTTGAGAGAAAATTTATTTCATATTTCTTGGCAAAGAAATAGAGAAACATATACAGCCACTCTGTTTGCATTGGTTTTATTATTCAATCTGCTTTCTGTGTGTGAGGAGCAGTTCTGTCAATGCTGGATGATTACTTCCACCTTAAGCTGGTTAAGATCAATGTGTACATATAGTGTGCCTGTGTATGGAGACTGCATTATTCAAGACTCTATGCAGCTCCTGGACGAGGCATGCAGGGGTTGTGTGGAGTCTTATGTCAACAACAGCTCAGTGTTGTTTTCTTTAGAGGTCGTCCATGTGTTAAAGGACAGAAGATGATAGCAGTTTGCAGCTGATTCTTTCCTAGAAAGATGTACAGTGGACCACATTTGAGTTGTGCTACATAAAGGGGGCTATACAAAGTGAGCTTATCATGAAAACCCTGAACGAAGTAAATCTACCAAACTGATTTGGGTTTAAACCTGTTCCACAAGTAGGCTATAACTAAGAGCTAATGTAGTTGATCTAATTATAACCTGTTTTACTGCGGTGCATAGTCAAGATGATTGCACTTTAATGACTTCAAAACACAGACCTGAAACATCAAGTAGATTATTGAGGCATAAGTTCACATTAAGTAGGTACTGAAAGAGCCAAATGTGATGATTATGACCAGAGAGACACAAATATTCAGTATTAATTAAGAGCATAAAAAGATCAACAGTCTAATGCCATGGTAGCAGCTTTGTGAGGCTGTACCTAAGCACATCAGTGCTAACATCATCAAACTAACATGCTCACAAAAACAATGCTGGCATACTGATGTGTGATGTTTACCACTGTGTTAGATCAGCATGCTAACATTTGACAATTGGTGCAAAACACAAAGCACTCTATACCTGAGGCAGGCACGAATCATCATTAGCACTGATTCATAAAACCAGGCAGCCAATTGGGCAACAAAATTTTTAGCTAATGTCTTTTGCTCATTGAAAAGACAAGGGATAATCAGAGTTATGAAAATCCATCCTCAGGGTAACAGCTTAACAAAGAGAACATTAGAGAACACTAATATTATAACTAAACTAATAACCAACCTGCTGAATTCTGCTGTCAGATGAGTTTGCTCACTTTGTAAATATGTTAATCCCAGGATGGACATACAGTATAAGTTTGTTTTCCTTTTTCATTTTATCAGCAGTGCTATCAGGCGGTAATTCACGATTTAAAAAAAAAAAAAAGAAAACTTTTATGATACATACATAGATAGATAGATGGATGGATGGATGGATAGAGACGTGGAAAAAGCGATTGCTTTCGTACCTCATACTGAGTGATGATCCCGTAAGTCTGTGCTGGTTCTCTCCACTTCAGGATGATCTTCTCCTCATAGGCACTGCCCTGAATGGACTCAAGAGGAACAGCCCCTGGCACTGTGGGAAATGAACACAGACAAGTTTGTTTATACCTAATACCATATCCCTCCAAAACTCTAGAAGGAAGCAGTAGTTTACTGTCTGTTTTTAATTAACTGTTTCATTTTTAATATTTTACCTTATTCTATTCTGTGGTTTCAATTGAGTTTTTAACTGACCATTTGTTTTTGCTTTTTTACTGGCTTTTAATGTTTTTTTAATGTGTGTGCATAAATAGTGAGATTGATTCACTGCTATCCAAAAATGTTAGCAGAGTTGAAATCTTCAAGGACAGAAATAAGTTTATGAAAAGTATTTTCAGTAGGATTTTCTTGCTACATATTTGATATTTTTTCCATCTTTGTCAAGTTAAAATATCATCAATAAAAATTGATGAAAACAGATGTTATTTAGCAGCTTTAGCCCTTTCCACTATGATTTACCAAGCCCAGCACCTCAAGCGGATGTGCATACCAACAAAAAGCTTTTCAAGGACATACACTAAAAATGGGAATAAACCGACATCAAATGCCACTTCTTGATAGGAATTTGTGAGATTATTTGAATTCAGTGTTACTCAAGACAAACATTGCAATACATATTTTACAGCAAAACCGAACACTTTCTATACAGATAAAAATGGATAGCAAAGACGAAGTTGTAAACCCAAGGGAACTGTGGGAATCTTAATCTTTCTGCAATGTTTACTTGTACTGAGATACTGCCAAAGAGATGTGGTCCTTTAACTCCTTGTGTGAATTGCTTTCATTCTGTAAGCGAAACAGACTGATGTGGAGATGTTTTTTTTATTTTTTTTTTTATTTAAAGATTTATCTTGAAGAACACAACTAGAGCTACACCCATGGGACTCTAAGCACTGAGATACACATACAGAAACACATAGCAGTCAGATAGTGAGAAACAGTCGCCACTTTCAAGTTTCCAACCACAGATATCTGAGCCAGACATGACTCTTTTTTGTCAGCTGAGCCTGTTTGTTATCTGGCGGCCGGGGTTCCTTGAGACTTCTATAGAGTTCATTTCCTGTGTCTGCTGAGGCAACGCAGAAGATGTTTCATCTTTGAAGGAGGTGAAACAACTATACGACACAGAGGCTTACTGTCTGACTCCTGTGCTCTCCTGAAAAATATCTGGAATATCCCAGACTTTGTTTATGGCTGCTTATCAGGTGAGACTTTACCACACACCCTAAAGATCAAAACATCAGAACTGTAAAAAATAAATGTGAGTTGTTCAGCTGTTGGAGTCATGTTTTCTTCTTCTATCAAGTGTTAAGAAAAAGGCACCTGTGGAAACAAACTGCAACTATTATTGTGTTAGTTTGTGTGTGTGTGTGTGTGTGTGTGTGTGCTATTTAACTTTGATGGCATGGAATTAGTTAGGCTAAATTATTATAAGTGTACAATAATTAAATAAACAGCTATTTATAACACAGTACAACACATTATAATTGAACTTATTAAAAGTGTAAGAGAATTTGCAGAGTATTTCTTAATGGATTAATCAACAATTAAAATATGATCAGTGAGCATCCATGACTGATGTTACTGTAGTAAAAAAAAAATTACATTTAATACATGAACAAATTACAGATGGTCATAAATAATACATGTTTATACACGTATTCACTACAGTGCAAGTGTGTTATAATCCAGTAGTCATAGTCAAGGGGTCTAAAAATGTCTTAAAAAAGAACACCAATTAAACAAGCATATAATGTCAATTACTCCCAGCCATGTTTTCTTTGGGCCAATAGAAACCCCAACATGACTGTGACACATCACACCACAAGTGTCTTAAGCATTTAGAGACCTCCCAGCAACCATGGTTGAAACCCCAACGTCATCTCCCAGGTCAAAACTGGTCGCGGTACGACTGCAAAAACTGAACCGTAGACGGACCCATGTTGATGTTGTTTCCACATAGAATTACAAAGGAAAATTACAAAGTGAGAAGTATAGATCAGATGATTGCAATGAAGGAATTAAATGCATGTGAGTTTGTTTTTGTTTTTTTTTAAACAATGACAAATAATGTGGCTAGTAAAGGGTTGTGGACAGATGGTCACATTACGTCTTCTCCGTGTACACACACTAGTATTACCAGAGCCTGTTTTTAAGAAAATAATCAACACTTTTAAGTTATTTACATTTATGTACATTTAAATTCTCTCATTTGTTGCATTGTGAATTTAATGCATGTGACAAATATCAATTCTCTGTCCCTGATGTCAGCATCATAAACCCAAGGATGGGACTGGATGTGCAGCAAGTCAATTAGGTCGCTAGGATAAGAAATGGGCTCAGAAGTCAGAGCACATGAGTTGGAGTTATCATTGAGGTGCATGTTTTTTCTTTTCATTCTTACTGTCGAGAATGTTTTGTTTATTTTGTTTTATAATAATCAATTATAGATAATAGAAAACATTTCTTGAACACAAACTTTCTCTTGTTAGAAGGTCTAACAAGGATGTCTAAGCGCTGTTGAAGAGGTATCTCGAACCGACATCAGGGTAAAGTCCGCGATGTCGGGTCGACTTTCATTTTGGGACTATTTTTCAACCATGATTAGACGTTGACAAAAAAACCCACCACCAACAGTTATTCAACTTCGAAATGTTTGCTGGTTTGTGGCGATTTTTAGAATATAAACAGTTTCAAACAAATATCATCTAAGAGTACAATTTGTGTTAAGCAAAAACTAAATCTTCTGCCCTGTATCCAAATATTAAAAAAAAAAAGCTTTTTCACTGCTGTTATATACAGCAGGATTTTCACTTACCATCCTCATCAGTCTGAACCTCCAGCTCCATGCTCTCCTTGACACCCTCTGGGTTGCGCAGTACCAGCTTGACGCTGAGGTTGGTGAATGGAGTCAGGTTGTGGATAGTGTGCTGAGGATCGCGGCTCTGAGTGTCATAACACACTTCCTCCTCCTTCTCCTCCTTGCCAGCCGCTCTGTACCGGTACTGGACGGTCAGGTTATAGCTGTGGCAGCGGGTCACATTGTAGCCCAGAGGTTCCCAGCGTATTGTCACCTGTTTGGACTGGATGTCCATCACTTCCAGCCTCCGTGGGCCATGCATAGGCTCTGGCGAGAGAGAGAGAGGAGTGTGAACTTACATCAAGATAATCAATTAGGCCAATTTTAAATGGCAAGTGGTGCAGGATAGTTTCAGTAAAATCAAGGAAATTACTGAGGTTTATGCCAGGGCAGAAAAGGCTATGTTCCTTTGGGTCAAAAAAAAAATCCAGTACCAGATTTTTTATAACACTTCAGACTCGGTCAATACTTTTATTCATATTGAAATATAACTTTTTCTGTTTGTAGTTCATATTTCCAGAAAATATTTAAAAATTTCAAAGGCACAGCCTGATACTGAGCATTGCCAAATCCCATCACCGTTGCTAACTTGGGCTCACAGCAACCGAAGACACCAAGACACCACAGGTCTGTTGGTGGAAACCCTCAGCAGGAGGTGTATCATCCCTTCAGAGCGTGCCATTCCTCTGCTTCTTCTGCCTTGTCCTCCGCCTTTTCCACTCTATTTTCCATCTCGCCCAGTGGCGGTCAGCTATTAGCACCACACTGATACAGAGTCAGCCAGCCTGTCAATCCAGGCAGGACACAACCCCCACTGCTTTCCTATCACCTTTAATCACATACCCTGTGTCTCCATGCCTTTTCTCTTCCACTTTATCCATTTTCTCTCCCCTTCCTTCTATCTCTTCTACCTCTATCTCTTTTTCTGTGACTCCCCCTTTTCTATTTCCCGCGCTCCCTCTTTCTGCTTTCCCCATCTATTTTCCCCTCTTGCTCCCCCCCCGCGCTCCTTTCCTACGGGAGGAAAGCAGCCCAAGCACAAGGTAATGGGATCAATTTCCATTCCAGGTTAAATTCGCAGTCCATTTCTCTGGAACTTAACACTTTACCACCTATTAGGAAGAGCCAGAGCTCAATTTCCCCGTTCCCCAGGAGACACAGTCCAGCAATTCAGAGGCAGCCACGGCAGCCATGTTTAACATTCTAGAGGTGCATGAGGGGAGACTGGACTGGAGCGAGAGCATGCTGTTCATTTTTACAGATTGTGTAAAAGACATAACAAACAAGCAACCAACCAACAAACACACACCGTTGGTAGCATCTTAATATGATCCTACTAGATGCTTCTTTTTGTGATGTTACTTTAACCAGTGTATACCTACTGCAATAAAATGTGCAAGTCTTATTGAAAATCCTTTTAAATGATCTTACAGGAATATGAAACAAAGTCTGAGTAGTGCTACAGAAAATCTACAAGACAGAAATGAATGGTTTCAGAAAATTAGGTCATGACATGTGAAAACTCAAGCTTTTACTTATGGAAAAAGGGCTCCTTGATGAATGAAAGATTGAACACTTTTAGATTTCACAAGGAGAAACAACAGATGTGATTTCTCCTGCACTTTTACAGAGCAGATGAAATAGGATTAGAAGAGCCTGAAGGAGGCAGTGGAAGAGCTGCTGAAGGCAGATTGGGAAAGGGATATCAATGTGCAGTATACAGTATATGAAGCATACACAGAAGGCTACAAATGATAAAGTTATGCCTCACAAAAATCTCTTTCCATAATAAAAAAAGCATTTAGGATATGTTCAAGAAGGATTTGTTACTATAAGTCAAATAAGAGAGAAACAATCCACTAAAATTCATGTATATGTACCAGCTTTAATCATAATTTAATGAGCTGAAGAAAATATATCTATCTGGTGCTGGTTTACTTGTCTTCTGTTACTTCTTACTCTAAATTTTACTCTGCAGCTGATGTATTACATACCACCCTACAGCTAAGAATGCAGATTAATGTAATAATGTAAAAAGTGGTATGCCATTTTAAACAAACGTAATCAGACCCATAAAAGAGAATCTAACAAAGAACTGGGAGCAGCTGGCAATGGGAAACAGGCTTCTTCACTCGGTTGCAATGTTGGGAGAGCCATCCAGAAAATAGAAGTTTAAACCCCTTTATTTGCTGAACTATCTGTTGGCCGCACTCAGTAGGCAACGGTTACACTAAAAGCACAGAGAATTGCAGGGTGGCCAGGCACAGAAATCAAATTAAACCAGATGCTCTCAAAGTGACAAATGCACCAAAGTGTGAATCTCAAACAGACGTGCACAAGCGGCTGAGCGTTAGTCTCATTTCTGGAGCGTTCAAGGAGAATGTCACACTCCCATCTTTGTGGAACATCATAGATAATGTCCACTGCACCCTAATTCGGGCCAATGGAGAGATGGCAGAATGGGGAAACACTTCTGGAAAATATAACTGAGAAACAGTCCATGTCTAACAAAGAAGGAAAAAAAATGAAATAAGAGAAGGCATTAATTTATCTGTGCATAAATTTAAACATGTCTTTTACTGGTGGTAGGAACATTAGACATATTCTTGTAATCTTGGATGCACAAGTACAGGAAAGGTGTGTAAAGCAGCTCTTATGACTATTCTATAGCCTCTGCCTGGAGTTTTGTAGAGAAAAGGCTAATTGTTTGTTGCCCCTTTGGCTCCCTGTAGTGCAAATGCCAGCTGTCTGAGGGAGGCAGTAAAATGTGAGGATCTGTGGCGGATGCCCAATCACATCTTGTAACCCATGACTCAGAATGACTTCATAGCTTGCATGAACAACAAGATGCCTCATCCATTTTAGAGCCTGGTCATGGATGACTTTGAAGAAAGAGGAAAAGAAAAAACACCTTGTATCCTCCTCCCTCACTTAATCTGAAATGAACAGGTCAGGCTGAATGGCTGATATCCTTTATAAGTCCGTTCATGCATAGATGAAGACCATGCAGCCATTCTCAAATGGGCCCACAGGCCCATGAATGACAACTGATGAGATGAGCCTATTACCCCAGTCTATTGTGGCTGCTAGTTTAGCTTTTATTGACTGAACAGTAAGAGGCTCAGTAGCAAAAGCACAAGCAGAAATAACAACAAGGAATAATAGGGCTAGCTCTGAAAATCCATACTATATTTTTTGCCCCACAATTCTCTCAAGCTATCACACTCTCAGGGCGACATCGGGGTGAAAATACTAAAAATATGACTCCAATATCTCTCCAGTATGGCAGATATTTCTAGTGGAATAGAGTTATAATAATGGCTATGAAAGCATCCCTTGGAGCAGGAAATTACTGAGGTCTATCTTATGCCAGGGCACTCAGAATGAGCTCCAGTGAGAGCCAGATTGGTATTCCAAGCGGTGGACAAATTATCACCTGCCCCACACTCACCGATGTAATTGAATAATTTGAATTTGACATTTACATAGAACTATTAGTGATTTTTTGTCATTACAGTGTGACATTTAAATAATGTTTTTAGAAATTATCAGCACATTATTGCGTCTTGCTAATTTGATTGGGCCCTGCGTACATGCTACTACAGCTCATATGCTAACATGATTTTGCAAAACATGAAATAAAAACAACAAATAACCAGCATGTTGCAACTGCCTGTCCTAGAGGGGGCTTCAAATGGTGCACTTAGCCCCTGGGTAGAGCAAGACATTAGTCCTGGATGAAAGGAAACAAATTGGGCATGTCTGGAGCACAGCCACTTTACTGCGAGATAAATGTGTATGTGTGCATGTGTGTGTGGTTGTATAAGGGGGACAATGTGTGTATTCTTGTGTGTTTACCATCTTATGGGAGTAAAAGAGTTTCCATATGCGTGCACAGCAGCACACGTCTGGTTTCTCAGCATCTTTCTGGCTATATGTACAGAAGAGCGATTTACTTATCAGATTTTCCTCAGGCTTCACAGCATACAAGCCATTCGGAAAGCCAGGATCTTTATCAGATCCACATCGATTAAGAGAAGAAAAGCCTGATGCTGGCATAGACTTCCATCTCCCTGCTCAGCAAACAGACCCAGAAGGGGAGGGAGAAAAGACGACTTCCCCCAATGATTAGAAACCCCCAGCAAGGCAGTGCGGCTCCCGAGCCTGTTCACTGTCTCATCAGGATGAAGTGATGCTCAGGTTGAGGAGGAGGGAGTGCTTGTTTTGGGGAATGAAAGAGAAATGCTTCGACTTTCACAGGATGGCACGTAGACAGTCTGATTCCTTTCCGGAGCATGTCAGCCGGGGCTTGTCACAAGAAAGCACAGTTGTCGATGACAGTACCAAAACGACATGACGACGGTGAAGATTAAATCCTGGCTGGAACGGTGTTTTCATGTAAAGTGTTCCATTCTAGGCAGTGAGGCCTGGTATTGCCATCACTTATCTCCCTCCATTTTGGTTTGTTATTTGCTCTGTTGTGTTTGAGCTGGCTGGGCTGGGAAACGAGCACATTTGTTTGCCTCTTTCTATTACATCTCACTGATAGCACTACGACCATTGAGGTAATGACATGGGTTTTACACTTAGGAAATCATTTTCATATCCGACAGAAGCAAGCAGTAATGATAGCTTTTGATAACCGACAATCAAAGCTCCATCACCCTCCCAGAGTGCTTCTCTATGCAATCCTCTGGAGGAACAGAAAGAGTGTTTGACTCTGTGTGTGTGTGTATGTCTGAAGAGATGGAGGGAGTCAATGTGTGGGTGGATAGGTGGGTGGGGGGACTGGAAAAAGAAAGCTAAGACAGAGGAGGGTGGAAATGTCAAGGTTTTTGTTGCCATCAAATGCAACAAGTTAAATTAGGCCTTAGAGTTGATGTGTGTACACATATTATAATTGATAGCACTTTAAAGGCACTGTACATGGACCTCTTGTGATCCAATACACGCATTAGTCAGAGACAAATGCTCATATGCTCGGGACATACACCGACACACACGGACACTTTGCTCATACACCTTGGAGGTGTGGATAATCACAAGGATTTATTGAATGGTGGTGGTCGCTCCTCACTCTATCAAGTCCTTCTTTATAGGCCCCCATGATAAATGGGACTGCCATGATGGGTGAGGATGGGGGGGGGGGGGGGGCCCCCCCTCTTT